>JASDQU010103248.1:281437-300594 GCA_032191745.1 Picea mariana | reverse complement strand
GGAGATCCAGGTGGTCTCATACCTTTATAGACATCTTGGAGTCTAGGATCTAATGTCTCAATGGAGGGCATGTGGTGGATCATGAGACAAGTTATGGAATCATAATGTGTTAAACTTAAATGCCTTTTAGTAACTTTATCAAAGAACATGGATCTAAGGCTACTTTCATAAGTACTGCATTCAACATCCCTTACTTCTTTAAAATACATAGAGCGATCCATAACTTTAAAGATAGTAATAACTATCAGAAAAGAAAGGCATTTAATTCTAGTTCTCTAAGAGAACTTTGAATAGCCTCCTAGCTGACTGCTCAGGAAATGACTAGCTAGAACTAAGAGAGTCGCAAAAGTGGAAACCTTGTCTTTCAAAGGCCCGAGAATTTGGATACGGTTCTCGCAGATATATATACTAATGAAACATATAACAGAGAGATAAGTATGTTATCATACCCGGGTCAAAATGAGGCTTGGCTCTGATACCATTTTGTAAACACAGAGGCTTCCTCCAACAGAGAATGAAGCTTGAAAGGTTGTCTTTGTTTGTTTTGTTTGTTTGTCTTTATTTGTTTTGCTTGCTTGTCTTTGCTTTTCTGCTTTTGTCAATGATTTCTTCTGTGATCTCAGCTTGAACCTGGCAACCCCCTAGGTGAACCCAAGAAAATCCTAGCTTGAACCTTCGAACAACCCAACGCCTTACTACCCTTAGCGTTCACTTGCCTAGCAGGACTTACCACGATTCTCTTTAGGACCTGATAAATATTAATCAAGAAACAAAAACAAATGACAAATGCATTGATCCTACACAAATTTCTACTTCTCAATGCCACAAGTAAGCAACTTTTCTCATTTTCAAATGTGTATATATTTTGTTGGGTGTTGTGTATAAATAGTTAAGTCCGACATGCATGCATGTAGTGCAATGGAACAAAGGAGGAGGAGGATTTTGGGTAGATGTGTATGTAGTACTACCAAGACTATATCAATATCAATTATCGAATATTATGTCTACAAGAGATTCACTTAATAATGCTACTCTTCATCATGAGAGTATAGTGAATACAAATATAAATAAATCCATAGTTGATAAATTACTTCAACCTTGTCATTCTAAAAAAAATTCAATTACATTCTTAAGTTATGACCCTTATTATTTGATTCAATTTAAGATAATATTAACAATTAAATTGTGCAAATGAAAATATAATTTATGCAATTTCTTGCATGGTGTCAAAGAAGTTAACTCAATAGTTGCACTTACTATTCACAGTAGGGTTTTAACACTAGGGTTTGTAACAACTTGCAAATTATACCAAAATTCAATTGCCCTATATGTAAGAAAATAATGAAATGTGTTGTTCTTATGAGGAGATGTTGGTTTTTAATGTTGAGAGTGACATGGTTAACCCGAAAAATAAGGATGACTAAGTTGAGTATTATTAATTGCACTAAATTTAGACACCACAATATTTTGAAGATCCTTAATATTTTATTTCGAGTATACTACAAGGTGCATAAGATTTGAATAAAAGTGGATTTCATAAAACTTAATCAACTCTTCTCTAACTTCCAATCCCCTTGCTTTAATATGCACATCCAAGGTATCCAAATTCCATGTGCTAAATTTATGAAAAGGATGATAGTTGAAACTAATATGTTTCCATTTATGAGAATCCACTTAAATATTTTTCTTGTTTTCATAATCATTTGCATTTATTCCCCTCGATGTGGCATTAGATGACATCAAGGGACATATGGAAAATTGAGAAAAACTATCTAGTGCTTCTTCAAAATAGTCACCATTCACATCAAAATGAAAGTTTTTGTTCTCAGAGCTAGTAAAGGAATTTGTGTGCACCTTATGCTCTCCAAAATACTTCAAATAACTAATTCCAAAGGGTATTTATCACTTGTATAGAATAACATATTCTCAATAAAATGTGTTAATCCGTCCAAGCCTTTAGGGTGGATAAATGATCCAAMAAATACACTTATGGATGTAGTATCCTTATCAGTATCAAGATTGTTGATTAGGAGGACCTACAGAGAAACCCTCATGTACTCCCTCTTGTCATTGAATGGCCTATCTATGGTGGCWTGCCTACCTCACTCCATCATTATTATTAGACGTTACGGGTGATTTGGTTCCTCTTTTCCTAAATGAAGGATTTATAATACCATGAAATATCCAAGGTTCTTCATTTAGTACTATATGAACTCGAATAATGATCTAGATTGGATCATTATATTATTTTTCATCTATCTAGATGCTTTCAAAGTGTAAAAAATTGGAGGAATCAACTTGCAGGGTCATTTTAGTGGCAGGTCTTAGTCTGGAAAATTGGGGTCTGGAACCTTCCAGAGCCATGAGGCATTAAATGGTGTTTTTGGGGTTCTTGTGTCTAAAACATGTTCCCACCCCTAGACGATGTTCTATAGATGGATACCTTTTCAATGGTGCAGTTTTTGCATCACTAAGAGTTCATATGCAAACGTTATGCCTCCCGCAAGTTGAATTATCATGTTGACCACCATGGTACAAGAGGATTCCACATCATCCCACATTACTCATGCATATCGGGCTAGCCACGTGAAGAATTCCAAGAATATTCTAGAAGGTTAAAAACCCTACCACAATTCAGGGTTGAGGAAGTCAAAAACCTATCCCAAGATGGCTATCGAGTTATGTTAAATATTGGGGCACTAGGAGGAGAAGGGGTTCCATTCTATGTTATTTTATTCCGTTCCATAGTAGAGAAGAAAAAATGGAAGAGGGAAATTAGAGAGCATAAGAGAGGGGATTAATGTTCTGTAGTAGCCTAACAAACCACAAGCCCCAAGTAACTCCATAGAGAGTGCCTTCACCTTTGTACTTTCATTATTTACATACCAGAGAAAAGAGAGCAGAGAAACCTCACCTTCTAATTGGGTTTTATCCTGTAATGGTTTCCCGGATAAAATATTTTTGTTTCCTTGTGGATGATGTGTGATTGCACTTTAATTTTCTCTATTTTCTGCATTTTATCTATTTCATGCATAAGCAGAAAATTAGTAACTAAATATTCTGAAATCTAAAGGAATTTGACCTTCATAGTGTAGATTTCAGTTTTATTTATCAAATACTTTGTGACAAACCATTCCAATGGAATATCCATGGAATTTTATAGATCAAATAAACTCTAAATCATTTATTATCTTATTAGCAAAAAAAGTAGTGCACATAAACTACCAGCTGCAATGCATATGAGAACTGAGAAAGTGAAGACACTAGTAAAGGAGTTGACAAGCCTAATCCCCACTATTCTAAAAAAATCATGAAGTATTCTTCACAAGATTCCTTTAGTCATCCACTTGCTTCATGTGGACATGGAATTTCAAGCATGATCCTCCTTGCAAGTAAAGAAGGTATGGAAATGAGTTTTTTCTGTTCCCATCACCAACAACTTCCCTTACATAAATAGATATTACATAGCCTATAAGAGAATTGTAAATTTTATGATCATTCTTCACATGGGAGATGACTTCTATAATCTATTCTGATTCTAGTCTAAAAACATTATTTTTTGTGGTCAGCTTACGAGTAGGATTGTGAGATGTTTAAATTTTTTCTCTGTGAATAAACGCCATACCCACCTTGGCTTGTATTCTTATGAAAACTTTTATTTGTGTATGTGTTGGTGGGACTCTCTTTACTAACGTAGTCACATCCAATGCTCTTCTTTTTCCCATGTGAAAATAATATTTGTGCACCTGCATCACCATCATTATTGTGCTCTAGCACAACTGCTTTAAGAATCTGTTGATTCACCTAGTTTCTTCTTCCATCCTTCAATTCAATGATATTAACTTTCTTTTGTTTGATTCATATACCAAATATGTGGTTGCAAATCCACACAGTGGGGTGCTATAGTAATTTTACCAGTTGCACATCTACCTTTTCTAGCTAATATATTAGTATGGTCATGGAGATTACTCCACTTTTTGACGTAATTACTAAAATTTCCTTCTCCTAAGCTATTACAACTCCGATTGATCTAAAGGGATGGATCATTAGAGTTGTGACTTCATGTAGCACTATTTGGATTTAGGATTGAAATGAAATTCCCCCCAAAACATGATGTATTAGCCTCATCCTTAGCTCCTCTTCACGTAAGTCATTTTTATTATCATGGTAATGTTCATCTTCATTGAAAAACTCCCCATTTGAATTTTAATGACCTAAAACTTCTAACATTTCTTTAAATATTTCCTTAAGTTCCTTAACATTGTGCTTAATTCCTTCACTAATTAATTCAAAATACATATTGGTAGCCATAAATATATGATACCAATTTGGAGCAAACCCAAATGTATAAATATATGATTTTACTATTCATTGGCTATCCTTGAAATACAATGGATGTGTATAAATACATGTAAGTTTTGATAAGTCATGCGAAAAGGGATGACTATCATTAATTATAATATACTAAAATAGAATATGACTACTTGTGCAACATAATTGATTATATATTATTTAATAAAGGTAATATACATTAGGTATATTACAAAAACATAACCAAATAAGGAGAAAGTATCACTTATCCATGGCATAGAAACAAACATCCTTTGAGATCATATGTGGAAAGAAACTTTCATTGATAGGGCCTTTAGAGGAAATGCCCCTTATGAGGGTCTCAAATGATATTTCTTACAATAAATTATCAAGGGTTGGATAGTTCCTCTAAGAAATTGGCTATCAAGAGGTTAATAGTGTCCTTAAAACCCTATATTATCCTGCTTTAGGAAATTATGACAATTAAATAGAAAACAATTCAAGAAATTTCTAAGGGTGGGATTCATCTTTATTGATTCCATTGTGAGATATGGTATGAACATTACTAGTTGGAAACAATGTTCCTTCACCCTAACTAACTCCTAGGATTTTAAGTAAGATCTAAGAGTTTCCCTCTTCTCCACAGATATGGGAAAAGAAATATTTTTTCTAAATGTTTATGGGTCATACTTGGACAAGGTGGAGTATTGACATAGGTTTTCAAATTAGAATGCAGACAGACTAGTCTAGTGGTGATATGGGGAGACCAAACTTCACTTTAGGAGCATATGAAATATAGGGTCTTTCCAATCAAATAGATTGTCCTTTTGGATACTTCTTAAGGAAACTGGAGAAAGTTGTCCTATTGGACATAGAACCAACGAATTTTTCTGCCACCTGGAGAAACAAAAGAATTGGGGAACATATAATTGCAAAGAGGATTGATTGGGTAAAACACTGGATCACCTTGGGGGGAGAATATGGCCACTTTCCATTCATACTAGAAGTAACTTTGGCACAAGAAAATCTATCCAGCCCCTTCAAACTAAATCCAGAGTGGCTGAAGATGGAGGATATTGTAAACAAGATAAAATATTGTTGAAAACCCTATGACTCATCCTAAAAGAAATATTCTATGATACAAATTCAAAAACAATATAAAAGAGGAAAATAATATCGCAACTCAATGGTATAAGGACAAAAAATAGAAATATGAAAACATACTTAGCGATATGGAAGAAGGGTTGGAGAAACTATATAACAATGAAGGTTTTGGGTATTTGAATGAGGCTCTAAAGTTGGAGGTGAATATACTAGAAGAAAAAAAGAGGAACGTACTTATAGAAAAAGAGAAAGAATGGAGTATTAAGAGCATAGCCATATGGATTCAGGTAGGAGATGAAAATACCAAATTATTTCACAAATATGAGGAAAAAAGGACAAATATTAACTCTATTTAGAAAATTGACAAAGGGTACAATATTCAGGGGACAAATTTCAGGGGCATTACTAAAGAAGGAGTTGACTACTTCTCAAACCTTTTCAGGGAGGAATCTCAAGCTATTGTTTCTAATCTAATCAGGCTATCCAACTCATTCCTTATTTTTCTCAATCATGAGGACAACTTGGAATTAATGAAAGAAGTGGGAAAGAGGAATTGCATTAAACATTACAAAGCTTCCAAAGGGATAAAATTCTAGGACCAATTGGCCTCCCTATAAAATATTTTTGGGCATGCTATGAATTTATATAAGAGGATTTAAGAAGGGTGGTGGATACTACTAGAACCACTAGGAAAATATTTGGATCCTTTAACACTAGTTTATAGCACTGATTCATAAAGAGGATAACCTGACATTGTTTGAAAAATTCAATCCAATATACTTATGCAATTATATCTACAAAATTATTTCAAAATTCATTTCCTAAAGACAAATATCTAGAGAACAATTTGGGCTCTTAGAGGGGAGTCAAATTCACGGGGACTTTAGGATAGCACAGGAAATACTACACTCAATAAAGGTTATAATTCAAAGATCAATGATCATCAAAGTGGAACTCTTTAAAGCTTATGATAGAGTAAGTTGGATTTACATGAGACTGATGCTTATTCATTTGGGTTTTATGTCATCAATTTTTGGTCTAGGTGTTGAGTTGCATTACCTTTGTTTCCTTTGCAAACTTAATCAATTGAACTGCATCCCTATTCTTTAGACCAGGTAGGGGTTTAAGGTAGGGCTACCCTATCCCCTCTCATTTTTCTCTCATTTTTCTTCTGATAGCTAAAGATATTAGTAAGTTAATAAAATAGGTTATAGCTTGTGGTATTTTCAAAGGGATGTGCATTGGCCTAGCATGTAAAATCACACACCTCTTATTTGTGGATGATATTTTGATTTTCTATGAAGGTACTAGAAGGATAGTTGAGGAATTTAAAAACATTTTGGACTTATTTTGTAAATCTACTAGTATGATTATAAATATTGACAAATGAATCCATTATTTCCATGTAGGGTGTCACTAAACAATAACATGGCTATTTCTCCTAATTTTTCCCTTACGATGAATTTGATTTAGACCACGGATTAAATTATTTGGGATTCCACTTAAAACCCATCATGTATATAAAAAAATGTGACTGACAATGATTGATTGCCAAGGTGGAAAATACATTAAATACATAGTGTAGCTGATGACTCTTTAAAGGGGGTGGATTGGCTCTTGTTAAGGTTGTATTGGAATCAATACCGATATATTGTATTTCCCTAGCATGGGTTCTAAAAGGTGTGTTGTAGACTACTACCACACTATCTAGCACCAATTGTAAAGCCTTCACAAGGAATTAATACTAGTGTAACATGGAAGATGTCACCACTGCCACCTAGGCGATAACTTCCCTCTCTTTAGTGAATGAATAGTTCCAACACAAGGGATTTTTCCCCAGTAGCCTCCAATAATCCATAGGAAATACACAATCAAGTCTAGGGCCCCTTGGGGTGACTACTCAAACTACCACCAATATTAGGATAGACAAAGTAATATAAAGGTGGTGGAACAAGAAAATTTCTAGATTTAAAGGCTCAATCCGAATAGAGAGGCTCTCCAATTCAAGTATAGATTTAGTAGAGTCCTATTGTGCCAGGCACCAAAAACCCTCCATTTTCTTGTAAATTGCTTGCAAATCCCCCTTTAAGAAAATTGAGCCCCCTTTTATTTTCCTTTAAAATATTCTTGACTTGAATTTTTAACGAGTTATATCCCACTCTAAGTGAGTTATCTCTTTTTGGGTTTAGTCGAGACTGCAATTTTGTCGTTTTACTTAGAATTTTTTTGAGTTATCCTCAAGTTTCTTTTAAAATTTGAGTTTTTGACTTTCGGTGAAGTTATTACAAACTCCTCAGATGTATACCGGAGGAGTTACCACAAAATCCTCTGGTGTACATCAGAGGATTTCCCTCCAAAATCCCTATCTACCATCAGAATACTTCCTTCAAAACTCCCCGAAGAGTCTTTTCCATTGCCCATATTTATACCAACTCCTCCATTTTGACCAGAGGAGTGCATATAAACTCCTTGGTCAAACCAAAGGAGTTGTTGTCTTATCCTCTGATAAGCACTGCCACACTTTATACCAATTCCTCCAGTATACACTGGAGGACTTCCCATGAAGTCCTCTGGTGTGTATCAAAGGAATTCTCTTAAACACTATTGGTTTAATCCTTTTATGTCCATTAGAATTTATTGCATTCAAAACCCAAAGTTATAATAACACACTCTCCCTCCCTTCTTATTCATTGTCATTGAGCTCCCGAGAGAAAAAAGGAGACGTCGAGTGATGAAAGGATGAGCCCAAAACCTCCTTTCTCTCATCCAGTTAGCACCTCATACGTGGCGTATCTCTAGGTAAGCCCTAAAATTGTCTATTCCATTGTATATTTCTATGGTTAGGGTTTTCTATAGCAAGGGTTTCCTTCTCATATTAATTGTGCCTTGTTATCCCGTCCAACTATCCCTTACCCCCTTTTCAACCATCATTGTTCTCCATAATCCAAAACTTATGTCACCACCACAATTTCTATCCCAATGGAATTTTCCCCTAAATATATCTATATTTATATTGCATCGATACCAAACAATCCTTGACCTGTCCCCTACCACCATAACCCTTAGCTACTACTGCCTTGGACTTTAAATTTACATTATCCCTCACTTTGAAAAGGTACTAGCCTCGTTTGTTTGACCTTTGGTATAGTTTTGATTGAACACAAGGCTATACTCTTAGCACTTGGAATCTGAAATCAAGACAAGAACCACAGTCCAAGACTTACCAAATTCGATAAAATATTGTATAAACCGGGGATATTGCTACAAATTCTTCTGGTTTTTGTTGAATTTCTATATTAGATGATCTGTGAGATCGATCTATTATTGCAATGATAAATGTGACATATATGGAGAATATATGGTGACTTCCATGAAAGGATACATCCATTAGATAATAAATAACTATTTATTTATTATATATGTTTAATATCCCTTATATTATAAATATAATAATTATATTATTTATTATTAATCTAAGAGAATGTATTCTCGATGTTTCCCAAACATTAACACTCCCTCTTAGTGAGGGAGACATTCTACATCATGCCAAGCTTGTCTTTGAAGTATACAAACTTCACCCTGGACTCATGACACATGTCCATCAATCCTTGGAGATGTCTCTCTCCCACCTAAACTGGGGGGAAAATACCTCTACGACTCTCCCTTTGATCCAACCAACTCTCTATGATATAATCTCCTGTTGTTAAATGATATTCCTAGAATTCTAAAATCTTCTTCTCTTCTAAGAAAGGTTGTCTAGAGGAAATTTCCTCCCGTAGCTACCAAAACATCAACACTCCCTCTTATCTAGGGAGGTATCTTTCCATGATGTCTTCATCTAGTAGTCCACTGACTACTCTGCAATCAACTAGTACCACATAGATACTACCATGTCATATGTAGCTCAAATCATTCATCACAGTCTCTCCAATCAAGCAACACACAGTTGCTCCCAAGTGATACGGTAGTCTCCATGGTAATCATAGTGGTACACAACTACTACAATGTCATCTAATAGAACATGATTGTGTCAAGCCATAGTAGTACACAACTACTATTCGGTGATATACAATTAATGCCAGTGGTACAAAACCACTGCTAGTATCACAAAACTACCATCCAATGACACACAGTCGCTACCTGTGGTACACATCCACCATAGTATCACACAACTACTTTCAAGAGACACACAATCTCTTCCAGTGGTATGCAACCATCGTAGTAGCACACAACTACTGTCCAGAGACACACATTCTCTTCCAAGGGTACGCATATTGTCCCATGACTACAAGAACCATTCTTCCTATCATATCTCCATATGTTCCACATTAAGAATGTCACTCCTTCCAAATGTTGAAAGTCATGACATGGGCTACAAGGACCATTCTTCTAATCAAGTCACTACATGTTCCATAGAACAATGTCAATCCTAGACCTCTTTCTCTAATAAAGTCACCATATGTTCCATAGAGAAAATATCAGTCCTGTCCCAACCTCCCTAATCAAGTCACAGTTTTTTCCATAGGGACTAGACCATTCATCTTGATCAGGTCACCATATATGCCACAAGAGAATGTCAGTCCTAGAACATTTTCTATAGAAAATGTCAGTCCATGATACATCAACAATTTGTCCAACCTAGACCATTCTCCATAGGGCCAATGGTAGTCCATCCACACACTGACTATCCACAATGAAAGAATATCAACACTCCCTCTCAACCAAGGGAGTAATCTCTACAAGCCCCGTATTTTCTTTGAAGTATACAAACTTCAATTTGGGCAAGGGCTTTATCATAATATATGATATCCGCTCATCAATGGACATGTATTGGAGCTTCACTTCTCCTTTTTGGACTTTATCGCAGATGTCGTAATACTTTATCTCAATGTGCTTCGACTTGTCATGGAACAAGGGGTTCTCTGAAAGATTCAAACATATTTGATTATCATAGTATATCATGGTTGAATCCAGTGCCTAGTCAAATAGTCCAGAAACCATCTTACGGAGCCATATTTCTTCCATACAAGCACCAAAAGTTCCAATATACTCTTCCTATGCAATGTTGAGTACGACAAACTTGTGTTTCCTACTAGCTCAAGATATCAAAGCAGATCCCAAACTAAAACATACACCAGAAGTACTATTTTTGTCACTTACACTCCTTGCCTAATCGGAATTCGTATATCCCTATAGTTTCACATCATTGTTTGAGACATATCTTAAACCATAATTTAGCGTGCCACACAAATATCTCAAAATGCTCTTTGTGTATATTCAATGCTAATGTCTCGTATCCACTTGGAACTGGCTCAATGTGTTCACAGCGAAGAAAATTTTTAGCCTGGTATTAACCAAATACATCAATGAGCTAATCAAATATAGATACATGGAAGGATCCACCAAATCTGATTCAGAGTTTCTCAATTTCTTCAGGTTCATCACCATGGGATTGGTCATGGACTTGTAGTCCATCATCACAAATCTCTAAAGGATCGAGATAAAATACTTCCCTTGACCAAGGAATATCTCACCTGGATTCCACCATACTTATAATCCTAAATAGTAATGCATTAAGCCGAGATCCTTCATCTTGAACTCAAAGGCCAACTCCCTCTGTCACTGAAGAAAACCCTGTTGTCAAGTCTGCCTCACTGGTTGCTCCCTCTTCTCATGATGATGACCTGCTCAAGGTTCACATCTACATCCAAGGCATCATAATATGGCATGAGGCTCACATATTCCTTCTTTAATCCATCGGCCTCATTAAGGTTCTAAATTTTTTCATATGAATGTCATTTGTATTCTTCATTGCATCCTTTATCTTCTTGTTGTCTACTTGAACCAATGGAGTGCAACCAAAACCATTTTCCATTCCACTACTCACATAAAAAAAAGCTTCAATGAGTCAATCACTTCACTATCTCTACAAATCACATCAACTCTTTTGACACTAGAAGCTCTCAGCACAAAATACCCGATCATAATTAAAAAATTAGTAAGCAAGAAGGCATTACTAAGATGGTCTTGCAACCATCTGTTAATCTGCATCCATAGGATCATTATTTTTCATATGATTTATAGGGATCAAATCCAAACCCATATTGAGAGCCTTTTTCTGCACCACCTTCGGCCAGATGTAGGCCATAGACCTTTTCATATGGACCAGAGTACCCAATGCCTGCAATGCCAAGTTTTGTATCATATGGTCAACCTTTAGTTCTAGTATCAGCCCAATATCGTTTTTCAGAGTTTGTAAGCTATGATCTAGGCCATAGAAATCAATTTCTTTTCCATAGCCCACCTCTGTTCACTATTTGAATTGTTTTCATATTCAATCATCGTCCTAGATTGTGTGAATTTCTGATGTAAATTGTCAGGCTTTGCCCTCAAAGTAGGAACTTGTTGGATATCAAATTGTTCTCTAGTTAATTCTTGATTGAGATCTTTCACTTGCATTGATCATTCTTGATGATAGGCACTTCTTCTTATTATTTTTTAAATATCAACACGCAATTGCGTAACCTCAGCCCTTAAGGGATCCACTGACCACAATTTTTCCTTCATGGTGATTGGTCTCATCATCTCCCTTTTGATGGTTGGTAAGATCCTTCATGGTATTCCTCCTTATACACCAGGTCCAACTTTGTCTTTCCTTTATTTTGCTAGCCTCCATCTAGTCTTCCCCACTCAGTTGGGCATTGGTGCTCTTGTCCAAAGTTAGTAACCACATGATGTGGGTACACTATGCATGTACCACGACATGTGCATGGTCAGATACGGCCTAGGTTCTTCTTCCCTTCTATTCAAACAAAGACTATGTACTCATGATCGGTGGCAATGGTTCTCTTTTACGGTGGTAGGATCTCTCTTCTATAATGGCCACAAATTTTGAGCAACGCCATCTACACATCATATCTCTGTCGTCTTCGATATGCAAGTATGGAGAACTATCGTTTCCCTTGGTAGATATCCTCTCTCACATGAGGCTCAACCTTCTCTCGAAGTGATCTATCCTTGAAGCTTTATTCTACATAGGATGCAACTCCTCTTTCTTTCTCATAACAGCTACATCAAACAATGGACAAACAATCTATTGCATAGACATAACATCAATCCACTCTCTAATCTATTATCCTACATTAACCTCTTTTAGGTTTTATTTTCCCTACCATTTATCTAGGCCCTCCCGTGAGGGAGTCAATCCTAGTCTGACTGTAATACCATGTTTAATTTTTATATTAGATGATCTTGATATCGATCTATTATTACAATGATGAATGTGCTATATATAGAGAATATATGGTGACCATCCATGAAAGAATGTGTCACTTGGATAATAAATAACTACTTATTTATAATATATATTTAATATACCTTATATTATAAATATAATAATTATATTATTAATTATTAATCTAGGAGAATGTCTTCTCGATGCTTCCCAAACATCAATAGTTTTAACCAACATGTTTCACATGAAAGTCTCTAGTTTCCACAGAGAATTTAATCTAAAATCCTTTGGTTCTTACTAGAGGAGTTAACATCAATCTGACCAGTTGTCTATACTTTAAAACTCACATAATTTACATGACTTCCATTTTTCTCAAAGACTTTCATATGAACCTCCCCAGTCCCATTGGAAACCTTCCCACCAACTTGTCGGTGTAAACTGACTCTTTTCATAAATTCCCCGATATACTAAGTTACCCATTGGTGCAGTTCACATTAACTCCTCTGTTATACAAACATACCTATCGACACACGTCGTACTAACTCCTCCTATAGACATCAGATTAGTTCGTAAGAATTGCTTCGGTCTCAAATTTTTGAACCTTTGTTTTAGGCGGTTTCTTTTGTGGCTTCCATAAAGACTTAAACGATGCTTGTTATTATAATTTCATCTTCATATGAAAATATTTTGCCAAACATTATCTCAAGTGAATCCTCGGGTATTACATATGAGATGCTTAGAAAAATTATTGTTAGATATTTATGTATCAATTGTGGCTTTGTCTTTGCATTGATCATGTCTTTACTTCGCATATTTAGAAATGTATTTGAGGAAGAAGAAAACCAGCAAAGCACCAGACACCAAGGCATCTAGGAGTGGTCCTCAGATCGAAGATGAACCAAACATTGTCGGGTTAGTTTACAATGATACCTTTGTATTCCTAGAAAAAGGGGAGGATTCACTCAGATGGGCGACGTCTATCGGATGTTCAAAAAATAAAACTTTGCCACTAATGCAAAAGACCATGATGAGCTTAGAATCTTTGAGAACATCAAGAAATATGGAATTCATAGAGTAGGATCTCGCATTGTTTCACTCCCTTGCGTTGATGCCATCGCATGGATAGTAAAGCATGTGGATTTGGGGAATATGTATATTTGCAATGCCATGGGAGAACCTATAGATTCATTCTATCCCGAGGAATTAGCTGAATAATATCATCTTGAGAAAGGGATCAAGAATATAGACAAATATCTCTTTGGTGAATTCAATCACACCGCTAAAGAGTTATGCCTCATCTTGTAAAAGCCATATAAGAAACTCAAACTCAGACCTAGTGGCGAATATCCCATGACCGCATTGAGGAATTATTATCAATACATGGTCGCCATGTTATGCAGAGTGTATTGGGAACCATATTCCTCTAAATCCCCCCTATCATACATGTCATTGATCCACTACTACACAGAAAAAGGATTACCATTCAACAAGGACGATATCCTATCAACAAACCTCACAAAAGCCATCACAATAGTCATAGAAGCCTAGCCTGAGACCATCCCAAGCTTCCACATGTCATTTGTATATCATAGATATCATGTGTGTATCCCATTGATACAAAAATATGGTTTGGGCATGAAATCCAGCAGACACAACCATCCATTTATATTGCAAAGTGCTCTTGGAGCACAATTACATAACAAAATATCAAAAGATCTGTCGGCACTTCCTAGCTCCGCTATATGAGTTTATATTATGCACACCAGCCCCATGTATGACTGACAAATTAATATCCATCACCAAGAGGATTGGGGATTGGTACCTAATGGAACACGACACTTACATCAGGGTATATGACGCTATGAAGGCCCCCATCTACTTCTGAGGTTTGTACCAAAAAAACTAGTACTCCAGAAAGTATCTTATCAAATGGTGATCAATGGAGTCAGGGGGATGCTTTATAAAGATAAGAAAGTTATATGGCCACCACTCCCATAAATTGCCTTTGATTAAGTAGACTCTAATGAATGTCCACAATTAGATGCAAAAAAATCTTTAACTGGTTTATTGTTGTGACATTAATGTACCATAAACAAAACATTGACAAAAATTGTATATGATGATGACTCTTAATTTTCCATATATTTATTATAAATTAAATACATTATTGATTAATGTGTGTTTAATAACAATCAAACTACATTATTAAGTGCCTTTTTTTGCAAAGTAATATTTTTTTTTGGTACTGATGGATCATAAAATTAAAAGAATTTTGTTTATCTTGTACACTTATGTGATGGAAGTGAAGCTAGCAAGGAGGAATTCTTGGTGTGTTATACTTTCTTGTTTAGGATATTTGGTGGAGGACAAGGGTTCAGCTCCTTGTATTTTATCTCGACCACCAATTATTGTTTTGAGCGACATTCATCGGTGTTGTGCCAGGGGATTTTGTGGAAATCACACGATTTTCCAGTGTCCTTCTTCATCTTTCCATGACCCTTATTTATCTATGTCTTGGACTGATTTTCAGGATGTTGTTTGTTAGGGACGTCTTTATCATACTTTGGTTGTTGCGAATTTGAAAAATCGAACTCTCGTTTGTTCTGGTGCTTAAACTTATGCTCAATTTTAACAACATATCGATAAGTAGAACCAAGGGATGAGATGTCCAGAAAATTCATTTCAGTTTTGATGTATCTATGTAGAGCCCCACGGTATTTCAGAACCAAATTTCATTCGGATTCTTTGATACCCAACTTGGTGTGCAAGGTATGGAACGTATTGGTGAATTCTGGAACTTCTTGGCCCCTTTCTTTTCGTAGTGTGGTCCATCTCATGTACTAGTCCTCATAGTTTCCAACAGGGTAATAGTGTTCCTTTACCACATCCACAAAAAAATCCCAAGTGCGCTCGGCCCCATAGATTCCAAACTCCACTTTTAAACTTTTCTCCTAGTAAGTTTCCCAACAATGTTTGACATGGGGGAGAGCCTTAAGGAGTGTGAAGGTGATATTTTCCCTGTCAGAGAAATTATGAACAAAGAAATAACGTTCTAACAGATTTAACCATTTTTCTAAGGCATCCACATTCATCGGTGTTGTGCCAGGGGATTTTGTGGAAATCACACGATTTTCCAGTGTCCTTCTTCATCTTTTCGTGACCTTTATTTATCTGTGTCTTGGACTGATTTTCAGGATGTTGTTTGTTAGGGACGTCTTTATCATACTTTGGTTGTTGCAAATTTGAAAAATTGAACTCTCGTTTGTTCTGGTGCTTAAACTTCTGCTCAATTTTAACAACATATCGATAAGTAGAACTGAGTGATGAGATTTCCAGAAAATTCATTTCAGTTTTGATGTATCTGTGTAGAGCCCCACGGTATTTCAGAACCAAATTTCATTCGGATTCTTTGATACCCAACTTGGTGTGCAAGGTATGGAACATATTGGTGAAATATGGAACTGCTTGGCCCCTTTCTTGTTGTAGTGTGGTCTATCTCATGTACTGGTCCTCATAGTTTCCAACAGGGTAATAGTGTTCCTTTACCACATCCACAAACAAATCCCAAGTGGGCTCGGCCCCATAGATTCCAAACTCCACCTTTAAAATTTTCTCCTAGTAAGTTTCCCAACAATTTTTGACATGGGGGAGAGCCTTAAGGAGTGCGAAGATGAAATTTTCCCTATCAGAGAAATTATGAACAAAGAAATAACCTTCTAGCAGATTTAACCATTTTTCTAAGGCATCCACATCTATTTGTCCTTCAAATATGTGAATATAAAAATTAACTTATACCTTGAAAGGAGAGGTACTTCCAAAGTGGTTTCTTGATGAATATGCACATGTTTTTATCGACAAGCATTGAAGGATGTGGGAAAAATTTTCCATCATTTCGTTCCTCTGTCGTGTGAGAGCTTGCTCCAACAACAGATTAATAGAATTGTATGCTCTATCGTTTTTCTTTTATTCTTCCATGGAGATTTTATTGGATGTACGAGAGAGATTGTATTCAATAGAGACAAGCTCGAGACCCAACTTGCTATACTCGAACCTCATCGGGGACATGCACTGAAAAACAATCAAGAACATCCTGCTCTGATACCACTGATCCGGATTATTTTCGGCACGAAATGAGAGCGGAGATATAATAAAACAATGTACATAGATATCTCAGATATCCAATCATATAACATAAATGTATCAGAGATGAAACCATAAACATAGAGATACAATAATACACAATTTTCTATTAATGAGCGAAAATGTACAAAGATTGTAAAAATACAGAGTGAAAGACTCACTAGAATGGTGGCAGCTTATCTCTGAAAAAAGATGTGTTTGCTACTCGCATTTGCAAGAAGATGATTTTACAATGAGGCTCCAAAGGCCTTTTTATCATAAATAAAATCCAAAATCCTAACCCCAGAAGATGAAAATCCAACAGTTTTGTGGACCTTGTTTTGGGTAGTTTGGTGTATCAACTTCACGGGGGCGTAACTTTGGCATACGATCTTCATTTCGGGCGCACGATAGCTCGTTTGAAAGGTATCACCGAGGAGATTCATTTTAGGGGATCAATTAGAGCCTTTTCATATCATTGAGAAGCTCAATCCTGAAAAACCTTCATTTAGGCCCTCAAAATGGCCCTTGAAGTTAAAAATTGCTAAAAATAGTAAATTACCAAAATTGCCAAAAAACTATTTTGAGCCAGTTGGAAAAGGTGGGTGGCCACCGATATCCACCTGGATCAAGGAATAACTTTAAATTTACTTGGCAGAGAGTCCTAGGTGAAGATTTGGTGGGTAGGGTTTTCTATTGTGGTGTATGCCTTAGATAGCCTTTGAAGAGATTGAATTATACCATATTTTATTAAATTATTGTACATGTACTTGCACTACATTTAAATTCTAGCTTATGTTTTCTTGATGTTTGAGTAGTTTATAGTGTCAATTATGCTTATTTATTTGACATAAAATAAATCAAAATTTGTTAATTGATTTAACAAACACTTAGAAGCTAAAAAGGTATATTAAATTATATCCTAAGCTAATGTAATAATTCATTTCAAATTGTGATTTGTTTGGAAAGTGTTTCCTAAGGAATAAATGCCATTGCATTGAAGCACACTAATTGGTATTTATTGTCTTGGGTTTCTTTGTGATTTAATATTTCAGATTCAACCCTAAGGATGAAAATTCACATGAAAGATCTCAAAAATCTCAAGTTTGAGGTGAAATTCATGAATTTTCTTTAAGTAATGATTCTCGAAATTTCCACCGTAATTCCTAAAAATCATGGAGGGAAATTTAGGGTCCATCATAAGGAGATTCCTTGGTGGGTACTTCATCATGGGGAGGTGTAGTGGCCCAACAATTTGAGAGACATATTGAGTGGAGTTTTTGTAAAAATTTGTACCACCAAGAAAAAATTTAGATATCTAAATTATTAGATGATGTTAGGGACCTCACCCTCACATAGATAAAATAATATATTTTCCATGTAATAAAGGTTGACATTAGTTAATCAGGCCTAAATATATTTTCCATGTAATAAAGGTCAACATTACTTAATAAGGCCTAAATATATTTTCCATGTAATAAATGCCAACATTAGTTAGTAAGGCCTATTTAATAAATGTGAAAAAGTCAATGTAAGAAGACCTAATAGAATCTTCTACTTCTAGAAATAGATTCCTCTATAATGTTCTTTAGAATATAGAATTAGTATAAATAAGAGTAGGAGGCATAGTAAATATTGTCTTGAGAATTATTGTAATAGAGCTCTGCTCTGTTAGAGGTTTCACCCTCGAAGAGGCAAGTGAACATTACTATCTTTGAATAATGGTATTATTTCTGGTGTTTCTCTTCTCATATTTTGTTGTTCCATTGATATATGTTGAATATTCATGTTTATGGATATTACATCAGATACCTTACAAGTGGTATCAGAGCACTTTCCTTGGCAAGAATTGTGAGTTAATTATTTTTTTCAGGGCAGAGATGTGTTCTAACATATTTAAACTACAATGATATGTCGTTCAACGCATAAATTCATGGTTGGAGAATCATAAATGTAGGAAATACAAGAGGTTTTTAAGCTCACATTGTTGGACACCCTTGTAACCCATGTTGTACCCCTTCGAGTGGTAGTGCATTAGACAACACATGTATAAGGATTGGTCTAGGTATCTTGAAACCCACTATAGATCAATCGATCAACCGACTAAATGATATAGTGCCACCTAGAACAACACTCGGGAAGATACTCTCTAGTACCTAGGAAATAAGGTAGTACGAGTAAGGGTACAGTCTATCCTCCTTAGTTGGTGCCCTGAGATATTGGGTTGAGTACTATTGTTCGACCCCGTACGTATATTAGAGAACTATAGGACAAGGAAAACCATTTTATGTAGGAATCCTAAAAATAATAACCTTTGGGATGAAAAAAAAACAGAAAAGGAACAGACAAGATCTATTTCCGTGCAACCTTGCTTCCTACATTCTGGTTG
>JASDQU010103248.1:241247-264096 GCA_032191745.1 Picea mariana | reverse complement strand
AGGCATGATTATATTTGTGCTACGAGAATAGGGTTATTCCAATAACACTATTAATGACTAGAAGAGTTTTGAATTTGCAAAATTCAAATAGTCATATGAAGTGACACATCTTGTAAAACCATGTCTTAAATCTCCGGACTTAAAGAAATTATTCAAAAATCTAAAATCAAAATCATAACAAGTTGAAAACAAGGATTAAAATCAAATAAAAGATGACAATGAAGTGCAGGTAGGAAGGGTTTAGGATTAGGGTTTCTCACTAATCAAAAGAAAAAATTAGAGACTAATAGCTTCCATCAAATGGTGGAATCCCATTTGGAATGTTGTCTTACATTTCTTCTTAGGATCTTCCTTCCAGTGGTTAAACTGTATCAAGGGTAACCCACTCTGATAACAATTGTTGATACTAAGAGGGGGGTGAATCAGTATCGAGTAAAATTTTAAAAAAAATTCAACTTATACTTAAAACATTCAATTATATCTAATGATAAATTAACAATAGTATAAGAGTTACACCAATACACCACAATACACCATGCACAATATATGAGAAATAATCAATAGTTATTGTTCAAGGAAAGTAATGACTTCCAAAGGTAGCTCTAGCTTCCAAATATAAAGGGAGGGATAAACCTCCAAAAGGAAGATGCAATCCTCCAATATCAAGAGAGGGTTGACCTCTCCATCCTTTCCCCTTCCTTCCACCCAAGAATATATGAGAGATAATAAAACTTTACATTAAATCATCACCATCAACTAACCATCACATAGAACCTGATAATGCTTCCTGAGACTTCTTCAAATTATACAATTATTCACTTATTAGAATACTACAATCCTGTAGATAATATAACTCAATGTATTCTCTGAAACTCCTCCATTTTTCACTCCTTTAATCCTCCCCAAAAAGAATTCATAGAGAAAATGGTAGACCTTATTCAATTCTGGTTTATTCAGGAGAGCGAACTTGTACAGAATGCCCAGCACTCAATATTTAACATCAGATTCTGAAATTAGCACACAAGAAAATACAGACCATACTCTATCTAATGAAATTTGTGTCACTTTATTTGGATTCTCTATGAAGGAGTTATGACCTTTTTACCCGGAACACATGTTTATGACTAGTTTCAGGACCAGTCAAAAACCTTATCTTCCACAAAATGTATCTCCAAAATTATAGCGAATAAAGAGATGAAATTTTTACCACATGTATATAGATATGTCTTCTCAATACCATATCAATTTCACCATCTGATTCGTTCTAGAAAAAATGTTATAGCAAAAATGGTAATATGACCTGTAAATAACATACCTTAGAACACATCACCAAAAGACTTCATCCTCCCTTGAAATCCGGCCTTTTTTACTTCAGATTTCCTCTTAAATTCGACTTGTGTATTTTAAAATGAATGTATAATGATATGTATTTATATCCTTTATGTCACTTCCTTTTAACATTAGGGCCGACCTGATACTTTCTTATTTTGTAATTCTTTTATTTAATTATCTTCAGGGCCGACCTGTACTTCCTTCTTCAATTCAATTTGTCATCTTCAAAAATTCATTTCTCCTCAACCATGAGGATCCACGTGAGGTTCTACCTACCATCAGAAATAACATGATTTATACTATCCATCCATGGGTGTTGTGTCTGCATGTGCAGTTTGATTCATGTCCAAATGCCTTCATGAATCTTGCAGTCCAAAACCAATGACTAGGGTTGACATCAATGACAACAACCAATATTCCAACATCGATCATCTATATTTGATTAAAAAACATAGATCATCTATATTTGGTTAAACAAATCAGATGAAAATCATAAACTTCAATCATCTATTTTTAGTTTTAGCGCACTGGGATGTCTAGAAGAGAGGAGCATGCGACCAAGCTAGGATTGATTACCTAGGCCTGCAGGATCCATGCACACAGTGTTGGAATTACTATAATTAGATATTTTGTGCGAAGCTATTTAGAAAGTGACTCAATTTTTCAATCAATATATTCTCTTATTTTTTCCTACAAAGACGGGAAAGGAAGAAGAGATAAAATCCCTCTATTTTCAATAATATTCATATTCAATGCACTGATTCAATTTGTGCATCAATTTGCTATTTTCTCAGCAAGAAATATATATATATATATATATATATATATATATATATATATATATCGGTCATTGTTGTTTATTATAAATTCAAGAGTGCCAAGGATTATGAGTTATTGCGTTTGGAAGGTCCTTTCATTTCTATTCAAGATTTGAAAATGAAATTTTTTTAATCCAAATATCTGAGCACACTCGGTACATATATTGATATTATGATTTCAAATGCTCAAATTGGCCAAGGTAATAATTAATTAATTCTTTGCTCACCGCATGTCTTCTTCTTCTACATATTTTGGTCATTAATTAATTATAAATAATTACAACTTGAATACACCATATTATTTCTTGAGTTTAAGTTGAAGACAATTTACAATAATATGATAATTACCAATAACATTGAACTGTAAAATCTAGATAATTATTCTTGTTTTAGATTTAATTATTCATTATATAAATTTACTTACTCTAAACAATGGTATCTCACACTATGGTAGTAATTGATTGTGCATTAATTTTCATGTGTTTCTTARCAAAATATGTAAATAGTACAGATTCGGTGCCTAGAAAACATTTTCCTTGTAMTGTGCAGTGTTGCAGGAATCCCGTGGATTAAAAAGACAACAAAAAACCAACAACTAAGGTATATAAAGAGCTATTATATTATACATGCRTGCATAAATTTATAAGTACTTGGACTCAATTAGTAATACCCATGTCAGAATATTTAGCTTTTKTAAGGCCTTTTGTTGTTGAATATTTGTAAGATTTAATGATGGCAACAAAGAATTGTCACACAATTGTATGTTTTAATCTCTCCATACGATCCAATAGTTTATGATATGGTATCATGAGATACTCAAAATAGAAATGCATTTCTTCTTTGTGTCAATTAATGTAGATAAAATCATGTGATAAAGATCGGTCAAGAAAAGAAAACAGATGCTAAATGCATTGTTTTTGCACAAATTTATGCTTCTTGGATGTAGCAGGTAAACTTATTTGTGCATATTTAATTGAACATATATTTTCTTGGGTGACGTGTATAAACAGGTGAGTCATTAATGCATGCAGTGCGATGAGACAATGAAAGAGGAGGATAATTTTGAAGGAGATGTGTATGCAGTACTCCCGCCTCCAGATGCATACCAAGTTATGAATACAAGAGATTATGTTCAAAAAGATACTATCCTCACCAATTCATCTAAATATTCTTATATTCATCACCTCCATCATACCTTTCTATCATCCCTACTTTCCCTTTCCCCCAAACTCCACTCTATATATATTGCCTCCCTTATCCACTCGCTAGATAAATTCTCCATGCCCCACTCTCTCGCACCCCCACCTATGACTTCTTCCATCATTCACTTGGAAATTTCCCCCATTCACCCCTCCTCATGCATTCTTCCCATTCATAGTGTGGCTTAGCAGAGTGCCAATGTAACTATGTCCCTCCCAATTAGGTGATGCTACCTGAGAACCCATAGTTCGTTTTTCACGCAGATTTCCAATTTATCTCAGTTTCTCAGTAGAGGTCCCACCTCATTCCTCCTTGGAAAGACATAGCATAGGTCCACACAATTCCCTGAAATGTCCTTCGTACTTGCAGAAGTTCCCCATCTCTATAATCCCGGAGCTGGTTAGACTGTTTCTATGGATAATCACCTTTTTTGACATGGATAATCACCTTTGTTGACATGGATAGCTTGTAGCTATGAGCTCTCCATTCCACCAAGCCAGAAGGACCCTATATTTTGTCTTATCTTACGAGAACAAAAATATAAGCAAGGGATGAAGCTTTCTCTTGAGGGAGTTGAAGTTTATTTTTCACATTCAACAGGGTGGTGTCTGGATGGTGTGCTTTAAGAAAAACCCTCATTCATCGCCATAGACACCATCGAAGGGGAAGATTTGAACTTCATACCACATGAACTCCACCGGCATGTTTCAATCAGCCCTGAATCAGTGTCAATTTACAGGTTACACCTACAACCAGGATAGATGATTTTCTCTTACTCAAACCCGGCTGCAACCATAGTTTGGTTTAACACTTTGGTCCAGTAATGATGATTTTCTCTTATTCAGAAGCATTGTCCCATCCATTGTGATGGTCATTCCATGAGGGAGTTGGATCTAGGACAAACCAAGTAATAGTGGTGGGGGCCTATTGGCACCCAAATTTTTAGGTTAATCTTAAGCACGTGCACATACAAAGTTGTGCATTCCCATTCCAATTTTGCACGCGCCCAAGATAATGTGCAAGGATTGACAAGAAGTGTGTTCCAGACTAAGTTTTTATATTGCACACTAATTCCAAAGTCTACCAAATGCGCGTCAGTTCGAGTTTTGAGAAGCACACCAAAAAGAAAAAAGACATGCGTCCGAATCAAGAAAGGAATCACCAGGGAATCTTCTTGAATGATTATTTTCAGTAGCACAAGGGAACGTGAAGCTGGAAAAAGATGATTTGGCAAAGTAGTTAATATTTCCTTGATTCCAGAAAGGATACATGGAATGCAGGAAGAAAAAATAAGCATGTGAGACTTCTAGTCAGTAGAGAAAATGGAGCAAAATTGAAAGAGATAGAGATCCTAAGCAGGGAAAGAATCAAGATATAAAAGGAAGCAACAACATCATAAACAGAGTTAGATAATTTCTTAGAGGATTCATTAAGTTGCTATTTGTTGTGTTTTTGAGATCACTCTCTGAGCCTCTGTAGAATTATAATGTTTGATATTGTAGCCTGAGTCTGTCACATGTCTAAGTCTTGAAAGAGTGTGCATGGCACGATCTATTGTAAATCTAGGAACTATTTGAAGAATCAAAGACTCTTTTGTTGTCATCTAATATTTTCTTAATGTATGTTTTTGTTTAATGGAATCAAAGGAATAATAAAACTACAACGATTTTGATATATCATGTGTCATTCATGTGTTATTTGGATATGTGTGTGTATTTTTTTACATATTGCTAATAGTAATTTGTCAGCTATGGATTATATGAAAAACAACCAAGATCGATCTTTGTGTGTCTAGTCCTTCATCCCCGACACAACACTAGATGGTCTCTCTGACCCCCATTGCATCTCGGGTGAGACCTTCTTTGGTGTTGGATAAAGATTGATATATCGATGCTTTGGGGTTTTTGTTTGACAACTATGGAACAACCCTGGGTCTAATCCTGCCTATGTTAAGAGGGACGCACACAAGTGTGATATGACCCAACAGAAACCCATGTATTTTCACTACAAAACCACTAGTTAGAGGGAAATGACATAGGAAATTCTGAAAAAACACCCTATTTGATCCATGGGTCATGAGAAACAAGGGTGGAAGAGTATGAAAAACATATTACTCACACCATATGTCGATATCAAGTAGGAAAATGAATTTTTAACCAAGTATACACCATGAAAAATTTAGATGATGAATTTTGCATTTAGATATGGATTATTGGCATTGGTAATTCCTCATTGCTTATCCCCTTACCTAGATCTATACATATGAATGTGTTTTCTCCATTTTATGTTTATCACCTAGAAAAGGCGCCCTTTGTTTCTTTCTTGGATCACACTTTGTTCATGTTTATTCCTCATGGACTCCTTATTTAGACATCATCTTCCTTACCTAACATCAATCTCAACATTCACGCTTGATTTGGTCAATATTGCTTAGTTCTAGATCACTTTTTCAAAGTTCCCAACATCCACACTATCATTGTTGTTAATTTTTGGGTTGCTCTAAAAGTTATCACACCATCTTATGGTTTCACTTCATATGATGTGGCTTTCATGGTGAAATTCCAATCCCTTGTTGTATCTTACACTATTTTAGTTTATTGACATTTGAAGACATTAGTATGGGATATTTTAAAAATTTGAGGAATGGGTATGGTGTGGAATAAGTAATGTTGTTGTCCCATTAAATATGACATGTGCACCTTGTTGTGCAATTAAATATGTCATATGTCCATGTGTCCTCTGTGTCAACCTACTCAAAGTTCGAGAGTTAAGCGGATGGCAAAGGTGATACATTGAGCCAACATTGATTTGTGTGGTGTTGTTGGTGGAATGGAATCGCTGAAGAATAAAGCTACGAAAATCAATGATTGTGTGGGAGTTGGAAAAAAGGCCAAACCATTGGTCCCTTACACTAAACCATAATAAAGTGAAATTTATCTTAAAATGTAGAAACCTCAAAACATATAAACATAAGCACGCAAGCCCCAAAAATACTTATATATAGATGGGCACTCAGGGCTAGCATCTTGGTTCATACACCTATAAAACATGTACTTTTATAACCTGGAGTTCAACCTAAGTGTATTATTTAAAATGAAACAAAACCCTCAAAAACAAAATTCGTTAAGCATTTTGTTGCTTAATTATCTTTTAAGCTAAAAATAACACAAGCATAAAAATCAAAGGCCAATGTTATCATGATTCATCCATATAAAACTGAAAAAAGCATTGATCATCCATATTTGGGTAAAAAAATAGTTATAATTAGAAGGCAGGGGCTCTCTGAGGTTTTTATGGTACCAAATTTGATTTGTTAAATGTCTTGTGCTAAAAAGAGATAAAAGCAAAAAATAAAAACACACTAAAATTTTAAAATGGAAAAGCATATATGTCGATCATCGATATTTGGATAACAAAAGCAAAGGAAAGGCGTAAGCATTAATCATCTATATTTGATTAAAAAAATAAGATCATCTATATTTGGTTAGCAAACTCAGGGGAAAATCATCAACACCGATAATCTATTTTTAGTTTTAGCGCACTAGGACGTCCAGAATAGAGGAGCCTATGACCAAGCTAGGTTCGATGACCTAGGCATGCAGGATCCATGCATGTAGCATTGGAATTACTATAATTAGATATTTCAGATGAAGTTGTTTAGAAAGTGACTCCATTTTGTAATCAATATATTCTCTCAATTCTTCCTGCAAAGACATGAAAGGAAGAAGAAATAAAATCCTTGTGTTTTCAGTAATTTCCATATCCAGTGCACCGATTCAATTTGTGCATCGATTTTCTATTTTCTCAACAATCAGTATATATATTGATCATGGTTGTTTATTATAAATTCAAGAGTGCCAAGGATTATGAGTTTTTTTTCATTTGGAAGGTCCTTTCATTTATATTCAATATTTAAAAACGAAAATCTCGGTATAGACAATATTGTGATTTCAAATGCTCAAACTAGCCAAGGTAATAATTAATTAATTCTCTGTTCACTGCATGTCTTCTTCTTCTATACATTTTGGCCATTAATTTATTATAATTAATTACAACTTGAATATGTCATATTCTTTCCTAAGTTTAAGTTGAATGCAATTAACAATAATATGATAATTACCAATAAGATTGAACTATAAAATCTAGATAATGATTTTTGTTATAGATTTAATTATTCCTCATATAAATTTACTTATTGTAAACAATGGTAACTTACACTGTGGTATTAATTGATTATGCATTCATTTTCATGTGTTTATTAGAAGAATATGTAAATAGTACAAATTTGGTGCCTAGAAACACTTCCCTTGTACTATGCAAAGTTGCAGGGAACCCGCAGATTAAAAAGACAACAAAAACACAACTAAGGTATATTAAAATATATTATATTATACTTGCATGCATAAATTTATAAGTACTTGGACTCAATTGGTAATATCCATGTTGTAATATTTAGCTTTTGTAAGGATTTTTGTTATTGAATATTGGTAAGATTTAATGATGGCAACAGAGAATTGTCAGGCAATTGTAGGTTTTAATCTCTCCATATGATCCAATAGTTTATGATATGGTATCATGAGATACTCAAAATAGAAATACATTGCTTGTTTGTGTCAATTAATGCAGATAAAATCATGTTATAAAGATCGGTTAAGAAAAGGAAACAGATGGAAAATGCATTGTTTCTGCACAAACTTCTTCTTCTCAGATGCAGCAGGTAAGTTGGTTTGTGCATATTTAATTGCGTATATATTTTGTTGGGTGATGTGTATAAACAGACGATTCATTCATGCATGCAGTTCGATGAGACAATGAAAGAGGAGGAGGATTTTGGAGGAGATGTGTATGCATTACTCCCACCTCCAGATGCATACCAAGTTATGAATACAAGAGATCCAGTTAAAAAATATACTATCCTCACTAATTCATATAAATATTCTCCAATTCATCACCTCCATCGGACCTTTCTATCATCCCCCCTTTCCCTTTCTCTCAATCACTACCCTATATATGTTGCCTCCTTATGCACTCATTGGAGAAATTCTCTATGCCCCACTCTCTCCCACCCCAACCCGTGACTTCCTCCATCATTCACTTGGAAATTTCCCCCATTCACCCCTCCTCATCCATTTTTCCCGTTCACGGCGTAGCTTAGCATAGTGTCAATTAAATTGTGTCCCTTTGAATTAGGTCACACTTCCTGAGAACCCATAGTTATGTTTTCACGCAGATTTCCAATTTATCATCATATGCTCGGAAGAGGTCCCGCCTCGTTCCTCCTCGGAAAGACATATCATATGTCCACACAATTCCTTGAAATGTATTTCGTACTTGCAACAGTTCCCCATCTCTATAAACCTGAAGCTGGTTAGAGATTCGCCGTGGATAATCACCTTTGTTGACATGGATAACTTGAAGTTGCATTCTCTCCATTCCACCAAGCCATAAGGACCTTGTATTTTGTCTTATCTTACCAGAACAAAACGATAAGTAGAGGATGATGCTCTCTCTTGAGGGAGATGAAGTTTCTTTTTTTCATTCAATAGGGTAGTGTGTGGATGGTGTGTTTTATACAGAACCCTCATTCATCATCACAGAGACCATCAAAGGGGAATATTCAACCCTCTGGCCACATGAACTTCATCGACATGTTTAAATTAGTCCTGAATCAGTGTGAGGTTACAGGTTACACCTACAACCCAGATAGATGATTTTCTCTTACTCAAACCCAACAACAACCATAGTTTGGTTTGAGACTTTGGTCTGGTAAAAATGATTTTCTCTTACTCAGAAGAATTTTCCCATCCATTTTGATGATCATTCCATGAGTAAGTTAGCTCGAGGATGATCCAAGTAGGGGGCTTGTTGTCACCCAAAGTTTTGGGTTAATCTTGTGTATGTGCACAAACAAATTTTTTCATGCCCATTCCAGTTTTACGTGCACCCAATCTAAAGTGCAATGATTGACAAGAAGTGCATTCCAGACCGAGTTTGATATTGCGCACTAAGTCCAAAGTCTAGAAAATGCACGTCGGTTCGCGTTTTGAGAAGCACACCAAGAAAGAAAGAAGACATGCGTCGAAATCAAGAAAGGAATCACTGGGGAATATTTCTGAATAACTATTTCCAGCAGCATAAGGGAATGTGGAGCTAACAAAAGATGAGTTGGAAAGGAAGTTAATATTGCCTTGATTCCAGAAAGGATACATGGAATGCAGGAAGGAAAAAGAAGCATGTGAGACTGTTATCCAGTAGAGAAAATGGAGTATAATTGAAAGAGACAAATCTCACAAGCATAGAAAGATATAAAAGGAAGCAATAACATCATAAATAGAGTTAGATACTTGCTTAGAGTATTCACTAAGTTGTTATTTGTAGTGTTTTCAAGATCTCTCTCTCATCCTCTGTAGTATTATAATGTATGTTATTGTAGCTTGAGTCTGTCACATGTCTAAGTATTGAAAGAATGCACATGGCACGATGTATTGTAAATCTGGGAACTATTTGAGGAATCAAATACTTTGTTGTTGTCATATAATATTTTCTTAATGCATGTTTTTTTTTAATGGAATGGAAGGAATAAGAAAGCCACAAAGATTATGATATATCATTTGTCATTCATGTGTTATTTGGATATGTGTGTGTATTTCTTTACATATTGATAATAGTAAGTTGTTAGCTATGGATTGTGTGACCGACAACCCAAATGGATCTTTGTGTGTCTAGTCCTTCTTTCATCTGGTCTCTGTGATCTTCCATGCGTCTCAGGTGAGACCTTCTTCGGCCTTGGATGAAGATTGATATGTCGATACTTTGGAATTTTTGTTGGTCAACTCTGGATGAACCCTGGGTCCAATCCCCCCAACGTTAAGAAGGGAGCATGCAAGCGTGAAATGACCCAACAAAAACCCATGTATTTTCACTAGAAACCCACTAGTTAGTGGGAAATGACACATGAAATTCTGAATATAAATAAATAAATATAAAAAATAAAATATAAAAAATAAATAAAACCCTCCTTGATCCATGGGCCATGACCAACAAGGGTGGAAGAGTATGAAAAACATATTACTCACAACTAATGTTGATATCAAGTAGGAAATGAATGTTTAACCAAGTATAAACCATGAAAAATTTAGATGATGAATTTGGCATCTAGATATGGATTAACTGCATTGGTAATTCCCCATTACTTATCCCCTTACCTAGGTCTATACATATGAATGTGTTTTCCCCATTTTGTGTTTATCACCTAGAAAAAGGTGCCCTTTGTTTCTTTATTGTATCACACTTTGGTCAAGTTTATTCCTCATGGGCTCCTTATTTAGACATCTTCTTCCTTACCTAACATCAATCTCAACATTCACGCTTGATTTGGTCAATCTTTCTTAGTTCTAGATCCCCTTTTCAAAGTTCCCAACATCCACACTATCATTGTTGTTAATTTTTGGGTTTCTCTAAAAGTTCTCACACCATGTTATGGTTTCACTTCATGTGATGTGGGTTGCATGGTGAAATTCCAGTCCCTTGTTGTATCTTACATTGTTTTAGTTTATTGACGTTTGAAGACATTAGTATGGGAGATTTTGAAAATTTGAGGAATGGGCATGGTGGGGAATAAGTAATGTTGTTGTCCCATTAAATATGACATGTGTACCTTATTGCGCAATTAAATATGCCATATTTCCTTGTGTCCTTTGTGTTAGCCTACTCAAAGTTTGAGATTTATGCGGATGGAAAAAGTGAGGCAAAGGTGATACATTGAGACACATCGGTTTGTGTGATGTCGTTTGGTGGAATGGAATCAATGAAGAATAAATATACAAAAATCAATGATTGGGTGGGAGTTGGAAAAAAGGCCAAACCATTGGTCCTTTTAACTAAACCAGAATAAAGTGAAATTTATCTTAAAATGTAGAAACCTCAAAACATATAAACATAAGCATGCATGCCCCAAAAATACTTATATACACATGGGAAGTCAAGCCCCACCTATCCTTGGCTCACATGCCTATAAAAATTTACTTTTACAACTTGGAGTTCAACCTAAGTGTACCATATGTATAACATGCATGTAACTCCTAATGGACCAAGTTATAATGTTTATATCCATTACCATATGCATTAATGAAATAGGGAGAAAGAGTGGCTTAGGTAGATTTAGTGACTATGGAATTTGGATGTTGTGCAGCCATCTAATGAATGAATAAATAGTGATATTGACTAAATGATACATGGAAATGAAGTACTTATGATTGATTGTTTAGTATATAAAGAGTGCACACATTAAAAATGGTGTAGATTCACTATGAGAGTGTACACATTAAAAATGGTGTAGATTCACTAGACATATATATAATTATCAACTAATACTCAAAACTTAAGAGTTTGTTTGTTCAATTATATTTTAAGCTAAAAATAACAGAAGCATAAAAATCAAAGACCAATGTTATCATGATTCGTCCATATATATGAAACTGAAACAAATGTTGATCATCTATATTTGGCTAACGAAACAGTTGTAATGAGAAGGCAAGGGAGAGATGAGGTTTTTATGGTACCGAATTTGTTTGGTTAAATGTCTTGGGTTAAAAGTTAAAAATAGATAAAAACAAAAAATAAAAAAAGCGCTGAAAGTTTAAAATGGAAAAGCATGTTATCGATATTTGGTTAAGAAAAGCATAAGCCCCCATCATCTTTATTTGGTTAAGAAAAGCATAAGCCCCCATATTTGGTTAAGAAACGCAAAGGAAAAGCATAAGCTCCCATCATTTATATTTGGTTAACAAACTAAGAGGAAAATCCAATCATCTATTTTTAGTTTTAGCGCACTGGAGGAGCCTGCATCCAAGCTAAGCTACGTTTGATGACCTAGACATGCAGTATCCATGCACACAGTGTTGGAAGTATTATAATTAGATATTTTGAACTAAGATGTTCAAAAAGTGACTCAATTTCAATTTTGTAATCAATATGTTCTCTCACTTCTTAGTGCAAAGACAAGGAATGAAGATCCAAATGATACTATGCTAATTAAATCGCATTATAAAAATTAATGGGATCTGTAATTAAGGATCCCCTTTCCATTATAAACATTGTTAAGATCTATTATGGATGATCTCCTTAGACATTATTGTAATTGAGGATAAACTTTTAATAATAATCATCTTATTTGTAGTAAACACTATTATACATGTATGCATAAAAAATGTGCATACTTTGATTGAAATAGTAATACTTGAGTCATACATTTATATTTTGTAAGTAGTTTTTTTTGTTGAATAAATATATGTAATAGCGTTTTGAATATTGGTAAGAGTTAGTGATGGCAATAGATAAGTGTTAGGTAGTCCTAGGTTTTAATCTCTCCACAATATTCAATAGTATATGATCTAATATCATGATATTCTCATAACAAAAATATATTTCTTGTTTGTCGCAATTAATTCAATGATACCATTTTGTAAACACGGAGGCTTTCTCTGATGGAGAATGAAGCTTGAAAGGTTGTCTTTTCTTGTTTTTCTTGCTTGTCTTTGTTTTTATGCTTCTGTCGATGCTTTCTTCTGCGATCTCAGCTTGAACCTGGTGACCCCCTAGGTGAACCCAAGAAAATCTCAGCCTGAACCTTTGAACAGCCCAATGCCTTACTTCCCTTAGCGGCCACCTACCTAGCGGGACTTACCACAATGCTCTTCAAGGCCTAAGTGAACTTTTGGCAATCTTCTCAGTGAACTTTCGAGCACCAACCTCCAGTGAACTTCCAATAATTGCTTTAGTAGGCAAACAGAAATAGAAAAATACACAGACAAGAGAATAGACAAATTTCAGAGATAAACATGTGGAAGATAATTTGTATTATATGAGCCAAAATGGCATGGGTTTACAGACTTGAATTTGAGCACAGGCTGCTCTCTCTAAAAACATTACACACAGACTGATAGATTGAAACCAAATGCTTCATCCACTTTAGGTGCGTGTTGGTCGAGCCAGAGTCACGTAGACTTATCAAAGCAACTTAAAAGAAAGACTCAAATCTCAAAGAGAGGGAGCTTAGAAGACTCGGACTGACTAAAAACTGAGACCCCTTTCTGTGAACCTCCCTTCTCCTTATATATAAGTTTTTGGAGAAAAGAATCATTTTTTGAAAAGACTTTCGACTTATTCCCCTAAGAATCAAATCTACTTTCTAGATTTATTGTATAATTGGTGAAGAGAACATGCAAGAGCCATCCGACCAAGATTCTAATCATCTTTCCATGTATTTGGAAGTACCTTGGAAATGTGGGTCAAACCACGCCAAAAGCCAGAGAAGTGCTCTGGGTTTCCAAGATTCCTTGCGACAGATAAACAACAAGAGCTTGTACAAAGTGGAGTTTGTAACGTGAACCCAAGGAAATCGACTGACACCATTGTCGGCCAGTAAGACATGATAGTGGACAGGTCCCACTAATAACCTTTATTCAACAGGTTGATCATGAAAATGGTTAAAACGATATGGATCCCAATGTTGTGTAAAAACCTCCCAGTACATATTTGGGTCTTCATTGCTATCTTCTTCTTGTTGAAGGACATATTTGATTATGATGACCCAAGGATGCTTTTCATCTATGAACCTGTTCATGAAACCAGTATTGGATATTTGGCCAAGATGATGAACATTATCTGACAGATTTACTTGGTGGACAAATTTCCAAGTTTCTATGATGTCTAGATGAATGGCATTTGAGTTTAAACCAAACTTTTTCCACCATGATTCAAGCCATTCTGGTTCAGGATTAGTGTTATTTATAAAATTACTTGAAAATTTCATCATGCAATAATAATATCTGTATCTGTCTCTCCATAAACACATGTGGTCCCACATAGCCTTGTATTGATGATAATTGATTTCAAAAAGTCTTTGAGAAGGATCTTGTTGTGGCCAAGACTGTAGAGATCTCATTCGGTTGATAACAAAATAAGAATGGTCTGGTGTAGTCTGCCATTGTTTTAGATTTTGACAATACCATCTCCTGAATGTAGAGCGTAGTCTGGTTATATCTCCCATTTCTACCAATTTTTCTCTGGTTACAAGGGTTGGCGCCTGGTGCATTCTTCCTATAAGATGTTGAGGTGGAATTACATGTATGCTAGTATTGGAAGAGAATCTTGGGAGCCCAAACTCAATCCCTTCATACCAACGCAATTCCCAGTGTGGTGTCCAATTTTGATGATATTTTGTCCATCCAAGGTTATCATTAATATGCTTTGTTGTTGGTCTATTATTCAAATCATCCCAGGTTTCTATAATGATAAGACTTGTGGTTGGGCAAAAGATAGTATTTATCTGTGGTTTTGAAATGAACTGGAGTATTTTTTTGACAGGAGGACCATTGCTTATAAGACTAGGGATGGTGAGATAATAGGCTGGATGACCTGAGGATGTTCTTGCCGACCCATGTGGTTCAACAATTGCAAGAAAAGGAGTTCCTAGGACACAATCTACAAGAATATCAGCGAGGAGGAATTTCATACCAAGGGAACATTGGTCAAACCATATTAATTCCTTAGGAACTTCAAAGCTAATATTGGTAGAAACATTTCCAAAACCTACAGAAAAATATTTACTCGGGAGCCAGTATTTAGAAGGGATCAAATCTTGATTGAGTAAATTCATGTCAGAACCAGTATCTAACAAAGCATTGAGGAAGAAGATTTCTCCTTCAATTTTTATAATGATTTCAACATGGTATTTCCGGTATTGGATAGTCAATATTTTCATAGCATTTAACCCTTGTAAATGGTTGGGATCATGTCTGGCGATGTGTCGATTATTTTATTGTCCATTGGGCACATCTTCAAGTGGAGGAGGACATGATGTCACTTGTTCTTTTAGAGCTTTTATTTCTTGGCGAGCGCAAGAATCAACTTTATATGAATCTTCAGAAGTTTCTTCATATTGATTAAGATTGAGGTGAAGTTCTGCAACTTATTTCTTTAGATAAAATACTTCTTTAGCCAAATCAGTCAAAGAAGGATGTTGGAGCTTGGTCTCCTTATTATGCTTGATAAAAGACTTGGTATTTATTTAAAATGAAGCATCTAAAAATAAAGGCTCCGTACCTCTTGAAGAAGAAACTCTTGGATCTTTATGTTTCTGTTCAGAGGTCGTTGTTTTTAAAAAGGATTCTAGAATACCTTTCTTCATTTCCCCTTCTGGTAAAGATTTGATATGTTCTAGCATTTGAGCATCCTGATCACCAGTGTCTTGCCACATACACACTTTTATTTTTTCTCTGTGCTTGGGAGATTCTGATGTTGAATCTAACCCAGAAGAATTTTCACATAAACAATAGTTAGGATCATTGCAATGGAAATAATGAGCCATGAAAATTTCTTCATCGGATGAAGCATACTCAAATTCTGAAGTATCTATTGATTCTGAGCAACAACCTTCATGGAGAAGATGAACTTCTTCTCTTTTAACAAAAGGATGGTGAGGACATTGGTTTGTGGTATGATCATTTGCTCCACACCTGTTACAGTGTGTTCTATTTGTTAATTTTCGCTTGGTTTCTATGCCGACCTTTTGTTGTGATTCTCTGGCCCTTTGTTCAGATATTTTCCCTTTGGAATTTCTTGAAGTTTTTCCCTCTGGGCATGAGCTTGCAATGTGTCAAGATTTACCACATAGCCAACATTGTACTCTCTGTCTTTCTTGAGCAAAATGTGTTTTTAGTTTTATATATTCTGGATTAAAGTAGTGATTTCTTTGTGTATACCTGGATTTTCTGGCTGGATTCCATCTAGATTTTGTTGTCTTCATATTATGTTGGTTCTTATTTTCTTTCTTTCTCCGCTTGACAGGGTCAGCCAGATATAGTCCATATTTTTCACAGATAGATTTACTATCTGGTAGATGAGACAATTTATAGATAGACTTGTGGACTTTCATATTTGTACATAATCCTATCAAGGCTTTGGTGATGAGTGAGTAAATTCCACCCCAAGTATACATTTCATAAAGTAATTTGAATATTTCTTGCATTTTGAGATAATCAACAAATTTGCTAGGGATGGAGGAAAGGTATACTTGTTTCCACAAAAGATTCTGGATATATTTTACTTCATATATCCTTTGGGTCCATTCTTTGTGGAATTCTTCGTATTCAGACATCTTTCTACATTTGATATTCATTAATATCGGTTCATGTTTTTCAGCAATTTCTTCTTTTGTCCCACCCCAATGTTCTAGGATTAGTGTGGTAAGGGCTCCAATCATATTACTCTGTGGTGTTCCATTAAAGTGATAAACTACATCTCTTTGCTCATCTTTGAGTAGTTCTGGTTCCATTTTTGCTATCATTATTGGAGATGAGATAATTTCCCACCATTTAATCAAAGTTCCCATGAAGCATTGGATCAAAGATTTGCATGCCTCTATTTCAGTTTTCCCTTTCATACACATTATTATATAAGAAACATACATTCTGTCAAGCAATTGGCGAATCTGGCCAACTGATAGACCATCTATATTCCATTCGAGAAACCATTTTTCACCAAATGACTATGAATCAGGCATTTTTCCTTTTCCAATAAGATCAGGTGTTGGTGGTCTGCTCATATGATGAGATATATTTTCGTATGAAGGGCGTTGGATGGATACTAGGGAAATATTTGGATTGGTAGAGGAAGAGGGATCAGCGTCTTCTGTCGGAAAATGAGCTGGGAATTTTTCTGAATTTCTTTTTCTTCTAGGATATATATAGGAGAAATGATAGATATGGGTGTGTGGGGAAGAATAAAAGGCCGAGGAATTGGTATATCAGGATGAGTATCTGACGGACAATGAAGCTTGAAAGGTTGTCTTTGTTTGTTTTTCTTTCTTTTCCTTTCTTTTCTGCTTCTGTTGATGCTTTCTTCTACGATCTCAGCTTGAACCTAGCGACCCCCTAGGTGAACCCAAGCAAATCCCAGCTTGAACCTTCAAATAGACCAAAGCCTTACTGCCCTTAGTGGGCCACCTGCCTAGCGAGACTTAACACAACGCTCTTCAGGACCTAAGTGAACTTCCAGCAATATTCTCAGTGAACTTTTGGGCACCAACCTCTGGTGAACTTCTGGCAATCGCTTTAGTAGGAAAACAGAAATAGCAAAATACACAAACAAGAGAATAGAAAATTTTCAGAGATAAACATGCGGAACCTGATTTGTATTATATGAGCCAAAATGGCATGGGTTTACAGACTTGAATCTGAGCACAGGTTGCTCTCTCTCAAAACATTACACACAGACTGATAGACTGAAACTAAATGCTTATGCCACTTTAGTTTCATGCTGGCCAAGCCAGAATCATGCAGGCTTATCAAAGAAACTTAAAAGAAAGACTCAAAGCTCAAAGAGAGGGAGCTTAGAAGACTCAGACTGACTAAAAACTGAGACCCCTTTCTATGAACCTCCCTTCTCCTTATATACAAGTTTTTGGAGAAAGGAATCATTTTTTTTTTAAATACATTCGACTTGTTCCCCTAAGAATCAAATCTACTTTCTAGATTTATTATATACTTGGTAGAGAGAACATGCAAGAGCCATCGGACCAAGATTCTAATCATCTTTCCAAGTATTTGGAAATGCGGGTCAAACCACGCCAAAAGCCAAAGAAGTGCTCTGGGTTTCCAAGATTCCTTGTGACAGATAAACGACAAAAGTTTGTACAAAGTGGAGTTCGCAACATGAACCCATGGAAATCGGATGACACCATTGTCGACCAGTAAGACATGATAGTGGACAGGTCCCACTAATAACCTTTATTAAACAGGCTGGTCATGAAAATGGTTAAAACGATATGGATCCCAATGTTGTGTAAAAACCTCCTGGTACATATTTGGGTCTTCATTGTTGTCTTCTTCTTGTTGAAGGACATATTTGATTCTGATGACCCAAGGATGTTTTTCATCTATGAACATGTTCATGAAACCAGTATTGGAGATTTTTCCAAGACGATGAACATTATCTGACAAATTTACTTGGTGGACAAATTGCCAAGTTTCTATGATGTCTGGATGAATGGCACTTGATTTTAAACCAAATTACCTGAAAATTTCATCATGCAGTAATAATATCTATATCTATCGCTCCATAAACACATGTGGTCCCACATAGCCTTGTATTGATGATAATTTATTTCAAAAAGTCCTTGAAAAGGATCTTGTTGTGGCCAAGACTGTAGAGATCTCATTCGGTTGATAACAAAATAAGAATGGTCTGGTGTAGTATGCCATTGTTGTATATTTTCACAATACCATCTCCTGAATGTAGAGTGTAGTTTGGTTATATCTCCCATTTCTACCAATTTTTCTCTGGCTGCAACGGTTGGCGCCTAGTGCATTCTTCCTATAAGATGTTGAGGTGGAATTACATGTGTGCTAGTATTGGAAAAGAATCTTGGGAGCCCAAACTCAATCCCTTCAGACCAACGCAATTCCCAGTGTGGTGCCCAATTTTGATGATATTATGTCCATCAAAGGTTATCATCAATATGCTTTGTTGCTGGTCTATTATTCAAATCATCCCAGGTTTCTATAATGATAAGACTTGTGGTTGGGAAAAATACAGTATTTATCTGTGGTTTTGAAATGAACAGAAGCATTTTTTTGACAGGAGGACCATTGCTTATAAGACTAGGGATGGTGTAATAGGCTAGATGACCTAAGGATGTTCTTTCCGACCCATATGGTTCAACAACTGTAAGAAAAGGAGTTCCTAGGACACAATCTACAGAAAGATCGACGAGGAGGAATTTCATACCAAGGGAACATTGGTCAAACCATATTAATGCCTTAGGAACTTCAAAGCTAATATTGGTAGAAACATTTCCCAGACCTACAGTAGAATATTTACTAGGGAGCCAGTATTTAGAAGGGATCAAATCTTGATTGAGTAAATTCATGTCAGAACTAGTATCTAACAAAGCATTGAGGAAGAAGATTTCTCCAATTTCTATAATGATTTCAACATGGTATTTTTGGTATTGGATAGTCAATATTTTCATAGCATTTAACCCTTGTAAATGGTTGGGACCATGTCTGGCGATGTGTAGCTTGTTTTCTTGTTCATTGGGCACATCTTCAAGTGGAGGAGGAGATGGTGTCACTTGTTATTTTAGAGCTTTTATTTCTTGGCAAACCCAAGAATCAACTTTATATGAATCTTCAGAAGTTTCTTCATATTGATTAAGCTTGAGGCGAAGTTCTGCAACTTCTTTCTTTAGATAAAATACTTCTTTATCCAAATCAGTCAAAGAAGGAGGTTGGAGCTTGGTCTCCTTATTGTGCTTGATAAAAGACTTGGTATTTCTTTCAAATGAAGCACCTAAAAATAAAGGCTTCGTACCTGTTGAAGAAGAAACTCTTGGATCCTTCTATTTCTGTTCGAAGGCCATTGTTTTTAAAAAGGATTCTAGAAGACCTTGCTTGATTTCCCCTTCTAGTAAAGATTTGATGTGTGCTATCATTTGAGCATCCTGATCACCTGTGTCTTTCCACATACATACTTTTATTTTTTCTCTGTGCTTGGGAGAGTTTGATGTTGAATCTGAACCAGAAGAAGTTTCACATAAACAATAGTTAGGATCATTTCAATGGCAATGATGAGCCATGAAATTTTCTTCGTAGGATGAAGCATACTCAAATTCTGAATTATCTGTTGATTCTGAGAAACAACCTTCAAGGAGAAGATGAACTTATTATCTTTTGACAAAAGGATGGTGAGGACATTGGTTTGCAGTATCATCATTTTCTCCACACCTGTTACAGTGTGTTCTATTTGTTAATTTTCGCTCGGTTTCTATGTCGGCCTTTTTCTATGCTTCTCTGGCCCTTTGTTCAGATATTTTCCCTTTGGAATTTCTTGAAGTGTTTCCCTCTGGGCATGAGTTTGCAATGTGTCCAAATTTACCACATAGCCAACAGTGTACTTTATGTCTTTCTTGAGCAAAATGTGTTTTTAGTTTTATATCTTATGGATTAAAGTAATGATTTCTTTGTGTATACGTGGATTTTATGGATGGATTCCATCCATCTTTCGTTGTCTTCATACTATGTTGGTGCTTATTTGCTTTTTTTCTCCACTTGACAGGGTCAACCAGATATAGTCCATATTTTTCACAAATAGATTTACTATCTGGTAGATGAGACAATTTCTGGATAGACTTGTGGACTTTCATATTTTTACATAATCCTATCAAGGCTTTGGTGATGAGTGAGTAAATTTCACCCCAAGTATGCATTTCATAAGGTAATTTGAAGATTTCTTTCATTTTGAGATATTCAACAAATTTTCTAGGAATGGTGGCAAGATATACTTGTTTCCATAAAAGATTTTGGCTATCATTTACTTCATATATCCTTTGGGTCCATTCTTTGTGGAATTCTTCATATTCAGACATCTTTCTACATTTGATATTCATTAATATCAGTTCATGTTTATCATCAATTTCTTCTTCTGTCCCACACCACTATTCTAGGATTAGTGTGGTAAGGGATCCAATCATATTACTCGGTGGTGTTCCATTAAGGTGATAAACTACATCTCCTTGCTCATCTTTGAGTACTTCTGCTTCCATTTTTTCTATCACTATTGGAGATGAGATCATTTCCCACCATTTACTCAAAGTTCCCATGAAGCATTGGATCAAAGATTTGCATGCCTCTATTTTAGTTTTCCCTTTCATACACAATATTTTGTAAGAAACATACATTATGTCAAGCAATTGGTGAATCTGGCCAATTGACAGACCATCTATATTCCATTCGAGAAACCATTCTTCACCAAATGACTGTGAATCATGCATTTTTCCTTTTCCAAGAAGATCAGGTATTGGTGGTCTTCTCATATGATGAGATATATTTTCATATGAAGGGCGTTGGATGGAGACTAGGGAAATATTTGGATTGGTAGAGGAAGAGGGATCAATGTCTTCTGTCGGAAAATGAGCTGGGAATTTTTTCTGAATTTATTTTTCTTCTGGGATATGTATAGGAGAATGATAGATATGGGTGCGTGGGGAAGAATAAAATACTGAGGAATTGGTTTATCGAGATGAGTATCTTTCTCTTGTATTTTTAAGAGAGTTTTTCCCACTACTGAAAAAGCTTCTCCTAATCCTTCCATTAATTCCTCGTGATTTTTAGCAGAATCATCAGTTTTCTCCTTTACTAACTCTTGTGTTTTTTCAACACAATCAGTAATGTCCATTACTCTGTTGTTTAATTGGTTTACAGACTGGACTATTGTGTTTGTAGAAACTTGTAGATATCTGATTTGTCCTTTTCGGGCATAATCATTTGTTACAAAAGTGTGAGGAGTCATTCCTCGCAAGGTTGTATTAGTCCAGTTTATCTGTTCAGACACAGACTGTACTTTTCTTTCTAAACCAGATAATTGTGCAGCTTCATTTGCCAAAATAAGAGGCACATATCTAGCTTGTTTGCTACCATATTCAAGGATAATTCCTTTGAAAGGTAGGAAGGTGGATGTTGATTCCACTGGTTTTCCTTCCAGATTTTTCCATTCATGTCTAGAAGGACTTCCTGCTTCTAACATTTGGACTGCTAGATTTTGCAATTTCTGTTTCCAGACATAGAAAGAAATCCAAAGATTGTTTTTGGAGATAATTAATGTCTTCCATTCTTGAGACAGATGGGTTTTTCCTCATTAGGGACGGATAGATTGAATTCTTTTGACTCTGGATGAGTAAAAAGATCCCAATTTAGCATTTTCTTTATCCATTTTTCTTCAATGGTGTTTTTGGACACCCCATCATGATAGAGTGAAATTTATGGATTTCAGAAATATTTGGTCTTTGGAGAGATGGGGGTATGGGATTATCAAATCTGCAGGATGGAATAACTTTGTCACATTGTTCTATGTGACCCAATCCATATTTKGGAGATCCAGGTGGTCTCATACCTTTATAGACATCTTGGAGTCTAGGATCTAATGTCTCAATGGAGGGCATGTGGTGGATCATGAGACAAGTTATGGAATCATAATGTGTTAAACTTAAATGCCTTTTAGTAACTTTATCAAAGAACATGGATCTAAGGCTACTTTCATAAGTACTGCATTCAACATCCCTTACTTCTTTAAAATACATAGAGCGATCCATAACTTTAAAGATAGTAATAACTATCAGAAAAGAAAGGCATTTAATTCTAGTTCTCTAAGAGAACTTTGAATAGCCTCCTAGCTGACTGCTCAGGAAATGACTAGCTAGAACTAAGAGAGTCGCAAAAGTGGAAACCTTGTCTTTCAAAGGCCCGAGAATTTGGATACGGTTCTCGCAGATATATATACTAATGAAACATATAACAGAGAGATAAGTATGTTATCATACCCGGGTCAAAATGAGGCTTGGCTCTGATACCATTTTGTAAACACAGAGGCTTCCTCCAACAGAGAATGAAGCTTGAAAGGTTGTCTTTGTTTGTTTTGTTTGTTTGTCTTTATTTGTTTTG
>JASDQU010103248.1:184970-222467 GCA_032191745.1 Picea mariana | reverse complement strand
TTTTCATATTGATTTTTGTGATACCTATCATTTTTACCTTATTTTTCCACCCCGTGGACCCATACCTTCCCGACAACCTTTTTCCACAGTTATCCCATTGGTCTCCTCTCACTACCCTAGTCATAATACCACCAAATTTTGGCCAAGAAAACCAAAAGAACCAGAGGAAGGGGAATGCCTCTTTCACTCACAGATGTGGGTAAAGGGGGCTCTGATTCATTTCATTGTCGATAGCGACAATTAGAAGAACCTGATTTCAACAGAGGTTGTCAAGCAGTTGGACGTATTGATGAAAATGCACCCGCAGCCCTACACCACCGGTTGAATTCACCAAGGAATAGATCTCTATGTCAACCAACAATGCCATCTTCCCTATGGCATCAATCCTTTCAAAGATGAGATATTGTGTGATATTTCTCCGATATGAACCTGTATAACAATATCATGATACAAACTGAGTCATCTAGGCCATTCTTCCACTCACATTTGTGAGATCTAGATTAGAATCTGCCCTCATAAGGTAAAACATCATCCATTGGATATCTAGACTATTCTTCTCAATCATAGAAGAATACTTGTCTCTGATTTCTAAGCCTGGACCATTGACCTAACTGGGCCATGCCTCCAACACTAATCATAGTGCAACCTGGAGAGAATGAGTCTTTTATAGGGAATTCCTGTCCTTGATTGTTGAACATCGACCATTCACCTAATTGGGCCATTCCTTCGCCACTAATCATAGTGAAACATGGATAGAATGAGTCTTCCCTAGGGAATGACTGTCTGGACCATTTCCTAATGGAAATGATTGTCCTGCACCAACCTCCATAACAGACCATTCTCACAACTATGAACTTCGAAAGAATGACTTCCCGACAAGGCAGACCATTCTACTTGACTACTACTCAGAGTGACTTCCAAGAAGAATGATTTTCCTATACCATTCCCCCACATTGGACACAAGGGGAACCGTTGTCTATGTTACATCAGCAATCTATCGGACCATTTTCATTACGAAAATGATTGTTTGGTCTGGACCATTTTCCAAACTGGAAAATGCCTGTCCGTCAGAAATCTCAAACCACTTTCCGAAGTGGAAAGGAACTGCTCATCCTGGACCATTTTTCAAACTAAAAAATGACTTTCCATAAATCAATAACATATCAGTGCTCCCTCCCAATGTGGGAGTAATATATTCCTTTTTCAATAAGGAATGTGTCTCCACGAGCCCCGTCTTGTTTCTTAAGTACACAAACTTTTCATCTTGGACAAAGGCTTTACAAAAATATTTGTTATCTTCTCATCTATGGAGATATATTGGAGAACCACTTCTATTTTCTAGAATTCATCATGGAGAATATAATGCTTGATCTCAATGTCCTTCGGTCTGTCATGGAACACTGGTTTTCTCTAAAGGCTTCATATATATATGATCATTACAATATATCATGGTCGAATTCATCAATTTTGTTTCCTGCTAGCTCATGATATAGTGGCAAGGCTCAAACTGAAACATGTCCAAGTAGAACTTCTTCTGTCATCAAGAGAGTTTTCCATGGATTAGCAATCCATCATCCCAGACTTCTAAGTAACTATTCTGATACACTATCTCTGTCATAGAAATTTTTCACCCCACTTATGTTGTATATGAGATACTCTGCATCAATTTGTTTGAATCCATACAAGGTCTTCTTATATATGGATACATGGCTCTCTTTATGGTATAAGCTTATTTCTCACTTGCTTTATTGGGAAGAACAATCTTTTACATGTAAATTCCAATCCATGGATACTACAAGAGGTATATCTAGTTTACTGGAACAAGTTGTTGTCATAGTCTTCTCCCTCCTTCTGGAAGAACCTATGAATATTGCAATGCTTCCATTCATAAGTCTTTTTCACATTTTCTTGCATACATTGTTCTTTAGCATAACTTCCATTTCTTCTGCTCGATTACTTCTAGTGGGTTCAAACCATGCTGGTAGTCTTTGTGATTCTCGGTATAATAACTAGTTGTTCTGGATTTTCTTTATTTCTTGGAATCTTCATGTTCCTCCTCATGTTTCTCTTTAGCTCTTGGGTCCATGGAGTATTCTATAGATTCCATTCCCTAAAGATTCCAACTTCATCATGGGATCATGGATGTAGATTGACAACCAAGGATACTTTAAGGATTCTTTCGAAGAAGACTTCTTCTAAACATGTGTAGCTTATCATGGTTGCTACTTTCAATGGGAACATGGACAGATACTTCATAATCCTCAATGGATCATATAATTTAGGATTATCTCTCTCCTAATCCTTTCTTCATACATGAATTCATTCTCTTCTTTTGGAATTCTGTAATTAGCTCCCTCCAACTAAGAGAGTCCACGCTTCCGTCTACATCCTTATTTCCTTATGAAAAGTGTCACAAGTCTTTTTCTAATTTCCTATTGATAGTTGACTTCTTTCTGTGTTGACTTCTTCTAGGTCTCTTCAAGTTTGATTATGATTTCAGCTTATCTGGAAGTTTTTAATTATATAATAGCTTCCACAGGAATTGTTACCAAGGATTGTCAACATACTTCATCTTTTCATGTGTATTGCTTGACTTGTAGTCATCGTGATAGCAATCTGTATCTTTTTATTTTTCCATAGGTATTGTTTTACTTGAACATCTTATCTTCTAAGAAATATATATGAATTATATGTACAGAAACTATGTAAACATGGTGTGTACAAGAACTTTGAAGAATATTGTTACCTTGACTTAGAAGAAGAAATATTGCTTCATCTTGTTTGACTTTCTTTGAGGGTTCCTTTTCTAAGGAAACTATTTATTTGTGTGTTTCCTTCCTTTTCTTTAACTCTGGACAATGATTCTTGTAGTGACCATATTTTTGACAGTTGAAGCATTGCATTTTTGACATATCCTTTTCTTAATTTGGTTTCCTCCTTGAGTCAAACTTCTTATTCCTGAATTTCTTGAACTTTGTTGTGAGGTATGATCATCATCTTTCCTTTGGAATTTCTCTTTTGCGCTAATCCTTGATTCTTCTTGTGCACAACAAGTCCAAAGTTATTCAAACGTGGGATACTCCTTTCTTGTGTTCATGCTTGCGGAAAATGCATCCCATGCCTTAGGAAGGCCATTGAGTACCAGTTCCTTTTCTAAAATTATTTCTTCAATAGCTTGTAGTTGATCTCTTAGCTGAGATATTCTTACCAAGTATGATGTTATGATGTCATCATCATTCATTTTCATGTCACAGAACTCATTCTTCAGACTCATTACTTGTCCAATGTTTCTCACTGAGAAAAGGTTAGCTAGGGCATCGTACATCTTCTTAGATGAGTCAATATGAAAGATGTAGGGTATCAAGTGGTATTTTACATATTCCACTATGATACTCATGGAATTGATGTCATTGTCCTTGAACTTCTCCATAGCTGCAACGTTCTGAGGTTCCTTCTCTTTTCCTTCTTCAAACTCGGGTTCCACAATCTTTCCTTTGACGATATCCAACACTTTATTCTTGGAAAGGATGATTTCATTCCTTGTCTTCCATGCTCTGAAGTTAGAAGCCCCTTATAAATTGTTTTTTGACTTCATAGAGTAAGACATGCCTGCTTTGACTTGGTCAACCTTTGACTTTTACCAAAAAATCAAACTTGACATCTTATCTTGCTGAGAGTACCAAGAGGTGCGCTAGGCTAGGGCACACTAGGTTATCCAAGAATTAGTTCAAGCTATTCACTTAAGGTGCCTTAACAAGAGGGCTAAGGTTTCGTTACTGCAGCAAAAACTTTGACTGCAACTGCAATTGTAACTGAGAAAATCCTCCCAATATATCTTCCAGTGGTTAGACTATCTGAAGATAGCGTGGGCCCATAACCTGTTAGAAATAATAGGTTTTCTCATTTAACCATAGACAATATAGCAATATTTTCACCCAACCATAGGCTGAAGCCACCCCCGACCACCTTAACCTTGACAGAGAGAATAATTTTGGAAGCAAACCCTAGGTACAAAATCCAATCAAGGTAGCATACCACTCTCCAGAGCTAGTGTACCAAGATGAAATTCCAAACCATAACCAAAAGAAATTGCAAGCCTAAAACCGAAAATACTAGTTGCAGTAGTTGCAACTGCATCTATTCTCCAAACTTGTGCACTTACTGAATTTATGCAGTTGCGAGTTGTGTGTGTCCAAATGAGCTATGGCATCTTGTATTTATACTTCTCTTCCTTATATATTTGGGCCGACTTCTCTTTCTGGAGGCTAGAAACTGAATATTAATTATTCTCTTTAGTCGACTTTTCTTCTAGGGTTATGTCCAAGGCTTTTAGGGTTTCTCTTGCTTCCCAGAATATTCTAGAATTGTCAAGGTTACACGTGGAAGTTAATACCTCCCGCGTCTACCAAAAATATCAACAGTATACACCATGAAAAATTTAGATGATGAATTTTTCATCTAGATATGGATTATTGGAATTGGTAATTCCCCATTTCTTATCTGCATAACTAGGTCTATACATATGAATGTGTTTTCCCCATTTTTTGTTTATCACATAGAAAAGGTGCCCTTTGTTTCTTTCTTGGRTCACACTTTGTTCATGTTTATTCCTCACAGGCTCCCTATTTATACATCCTCTTCCTTACCTAATCAATCTTGACATTCACACTTGATTTGGTCAATCTTTTTTAGTTCTAYRTCCTTTTTTCAAATTTCTCAACATCCACACTATCCCTGTTGTTATTTTTTTGTTTGCTATAAAAGTTGTCACACCATGTTATGGTTTCACTTCATGTGATGTGGGTTGCATGGTGAAATTCCAGTCCCTTGTTGTATCTTACATTTTTTTAGTTTATTGACATTTGAAGACATTGGTATCGGAGATTTTGAAAATTTGAGTAATGGGCATGGTGGGGAATAAGTAATGTTGTTGTCCCATTAAATATGCCATGTGTACCTTGTTGCACAATTAAATATGTCATATGTGTCCGTGTCCTCTATGTCAGCCTACTCAAATTTCAAGAGTAATGCGGATGGCAAAGGTGAGGCAAAGGTGATACATTGAGCCAACATCAATTTGTGTGATTTCGTTTGGTGGAATGGAATCGTTGAAGAATAAAGATATGAAAATCAATGATTAGGTGGGAGTTGGAAAAAAGGACAAACCATTGGTCCTTTAGACTACACTATAACAAAGTGAAATTTATCTTAAAATGTAGAAACCTCAAAACATATAAACATAAGCATGCAAGCCCCAAAAATACTTATATACACATGGGAACTCAGGCCCCACCTATCCTGGCTCAAATGCCTATAAAACATGTACTTTTACAACTTGGAGTTCAACCTAAGTGTATTATTTAGAAGGAAACAAAACCTTCAAAAACGCAATTGTGTAAGAGTTTGTTTTCTCAATTATATTTTAAGCTAAAAATAACACAAGCATACAAATCAAAGGCCAATGTTATCATGATTCGTCCATATAAAACTGAAAAAAGATTTAATCATATGTATTTGGGTAATGAAACAGTTATAATTAGAACGCAAGGGCTCTTCGGGGTTTTTATGATATCGAATTTGTTTGGTTACATGTCTTGCATTAAAAATAGATAAAATAAAAAAATAAAAATGAACTGAAATTTTAAAATGGAAAAGCATCTACACCAATCATCGATATTTCGTTAACAAAAGAAGAGGAAAAGCGTAAGCATCGATCATTTATATTTGATTAAAAAAAGAATATCATCTATATTTGGTTAACAAACTCAGTGGAAAATCATAAACGTCGATCATCTATTTTTAGTTTTAGTGCACTAGGACATCCAAAATAGAGGAGCCTACAACCAAGCTAGGTTTGATGACCTAGGCATGCAAGATCCATGCACGTAGCATTGGAATTACTATAATTAGATATTTCAGACGAAGTTTTTTAGAAAGTGACTCAATTTTTTAATCAATATATTCTCTCAGTTCTTCCTGCAAAGATAGGAAAGGACGAAGAAATAAAATCCATGTGTTTTCAGTAATTTTCATAATCAATGTACCGATTCAATTTGTGCATCAATTTTCTATTTTCTGAGCAAGAAGTACATATATATCGATCATGGTTTTTTATTATAAATTCAATAGTGCCAATTATTATGAGTTATTTCTTTTGGAAGGTCCTTTCATTTATATTCAAGATTTGAAAATGAAAATTTTTGAATCCAAATATCTGAGCACACTCGATACAAATGATATTGTGATTTCAAATGCTCAAACTAATCAAGGTAATAATTAATTAATTATATGTTCATTGCATGTCTTATTATTCTATACATCTTGTCCATTAATTGATTATCATTAATTACAACTTGAATACACCATATTATTTCTTGAGTTTAAGTTGAAGACAATTAACAATAATATGATAATTACCAATAAAATTGAACAATAAAATCTAGATAATGATTTTTGTTTTAGATTTAATTTTCCATCATATAAATTTACTCACTGTAAACATTGGTAACTTACATTGTGGTATTAATTGATTGTGCATTCATTTTCATGTGTTTCTTAACAGAATATGTAAATAGTACATATTTGATGCCTAGAAACACTTCCCTTGTACTGCGCAGAGTTGCAGGAAACCCGCGGAATAAAATGATCCGGATTTAAGAGCAAAACGAACTGATTAAAAAACTGAATACAATAAAAAAAAGATATGAAGAACAACACAGATATCCAGTGAAAAATATCTTTTATTGAATAAATGAAATAGTCTGAAACTGTAAAACTGCAGAACTGAAACTGGTGCGGTACCCTATGTTGATCACATGGAACTGCAAAATCTCATGGAACTGTTGGCAGATGTGTTGAATCGGCTCAATGAATCTGGTGGACTTTTTTATCTCAGAATGAACATGGGAAGAGTCTGTCTGTGTGGTTGTAAGAGGTAGTGCAACATCAATGGGACCCAAGGGTTGGAATCCCAACCCTGCCTGAAATGGGATATGGTCAGTGGAGCTATGTAGATCCCTATTGTAAATATGTTGAACATGGGAGGTACTCTCATCCCATGTACACAAATGCTTAGAGTTGTACATGCGCAGGATGTCCACAATCATCCGATTGAATACCTATGTTTAGTCGTCGGTTTGGGGGTGCAAACAAGTGGATTTAGTGAGCTTGGTGTCCAACAATGACCAGAGACTTGAACAAAATGTGTTGAGGAACATGGTGTCCCAGTCATATATGATGGTATGTGGTATCCCAAAATGGACCCACACTCGTTCGAAGAAGAGATTGGCAGTATATGTCACTGTGATGTTCTTCTTGCAGTCTATGAGGATGGCCATCTTCGAAAACCAATCAATGACCAGAAATACACAATCCTTGCCTTGCTTGGTGGATGGAAGGCTAGATATGTAATCCATCGAGATGGACTCCCAAGGATTCTCAAGAGTAGGAAGAGGGGTGTATAATCCTTGCTTCTTGATGGCTAGCTTGTAAATGGCACATGCAATGCAATATCTGATATACTTGTTGATGTCATGTAAAATTTTTGGCCAATAAATTTGTTTCTGTAGAATGACCATAGTTTTCTCTATGCCAAAATGTCCTGCCATCCGACTGTAGTGGGATTCCCAAATCAACTTTGCACTCTCACTTGTAGGAACTCAGAGATGACCCATATGGCATAATAGTTTGTCCTGAATGTGAAAATCAATGACATTCGTGCATGTACCCAAGAGCTGATAGGTGGTGGAGAAGTTTGGATATTGTTGATAAATTTGGGGCCACTCAGATGTTGCATGTCCACATGAATGGAGAAGAGTGGTGAGTACATCCAGGGGAGGTCGACTAAGGAAGTCAATGACACGATTTCTATTCCATGTCTTATACTTGATGTTCAAATGGAATTGTTGCAAGTAGGTGGACCACTTATGATGGTGGTTGTTCTGCAACTTCCCCTGTGTCTATATGAAATGCAGAGGGTTGTGATTAGTGTGGATGATCATCTCCTTTCCTAGAATGTAATGTTTCCATTGATGACAGGCTTGTACAATGGAATACATTTCCTTGTCATAGGTGGGGTATTTTCGGACAGTATCTGAGAGTGTCTCACTATGGTATGCCACCGGATGACCGTATTGAGTGAGAATTGCACCTACAACATAGTAGGATGCATCAGTCTCAATCTCAAATGGTTTTTGCAGATCTGGAAAGGAGAGTACTTGAGTTGAGAACAAGCGATGCTTCATATCATCAAATTCTCATTGCTTTTCCTTCCCCCACACAAAATTTCCCCTGCCACCGCCCTTGGTCACTTAGCTAAGGGCCCATGCAATATGGGAGAATCCCAACAAGAACCATCGATAGAATTTAGTGAGTCCCAATAAGCTTTGAATCTCAGTTAGTGTGTTCGGGGATGGCCAGTGAAATATGACCTAGATATTAGATGGATGAACATGTACCCCATGCTCATCAACAATGTAGCCCAAGTATTGGACCATGTTCATGCCAAAGGAGCACTTTTCCAAGTTGGCATAGAGCTTGTGCTACCGAAGAGTGTTCAAAATATGTTGAATATGTCGCATGTGCTTCTCCCAAGTTCTATTGAAGATGAGGATGTCATCCCAATATACCGCCACAAAAGAGTTGGTGAAGGGTCTCAATACATCATCCATCAACCTCATAAAACTAGTTGGTGCATTTTTTAAGACAAAGAACATGACCAACCATTTGAAGAGACCTTCTTTAGATTTTAAAGTTGTCTTCCATACATCGGTTGCTTCGATGGGAACCTGGTGGTAGCCAAACTTTAGCTCAATATTGTTGAATAAATTTTCCCCCTTGAGTTGGTCAAGAAGGTCATCAATCCTGGGAATTGGGTACTGGTTCATGACTGTGATTTTTTTTAATTCTTTGTAATCAATTCAGAGTCGTCGGGTCTCATCCTTCTTCTGCACCAGTACAATCGGGTTATCGCAAGGGGAGGATTTGGGTCTAATGTGCCCCTTTTGAGGAATTTATTGGATCCGATGCTTGATTTCGTCATTTTCCATCATCGAGCGACGATAGATTGTTCCATTAGGAAGAGGTGCATAAAGGATGAGATCAATTGGATTCTTAACTTGGCAGTGTGTCGGCACCCCGGTGGGTGAGGGAAATATGTATATGTACTCTTCCATGATCTCATCCACTTACTTATGCTGCAAAGAGAGGTTCTGTGTAGAGGCCACGGATGTAATGGTGACCTTCATCTTACTGTCAGCACATATCACAAAAAAGAAAAACTTCCCAGTCTATAAAATGACCTTACCGCATTGCTTAGCAGAGATTAAAGATATAGTGATAAGCGTCGCTACCTGTGGTATCCTGTACAATTTTCTACCCAAAGTAATAATAAAACTGTGGTGTCTAGACTCATACACGGCATGAAGCTTCCACAAATATGGTTGACCTAAAAGAACATCACAAACTTCAAGGGGATCAATATCACACAATACATTGTCTTTGAAAGGCTTGATGTCATAGGGCAGATGACACTATTGGCTCACATAGAGATCTCTTCCTTGGCGAAGCCAACCGATGGTGTAGGGTGTTAAATTATGAGCTTGATTACTTATGTGTACTAATTATTTTATTTTCTTCAATACTTTGATTCCATGTTAATACAATTCAAAAATTCCAAATCATAATCGAATAGAAATAACTATGTAGATAAGTAAACATGCACATCAACAACACATATACCCTGGGGAAACCCTGTACATGGAGAAAAACTCCAGCAAACAATATTCCTTTATTGCATTAATAATGTAATATCTCTTACAAATATCCACCATGAATGTTTTGATCTCAAAGAGCTTGCCAAGATGACTCTAACCTGACAAAGACTTAAAAGACCTTGCTGAAATACACCTCTGATATGCTGCCTCTTTATCACTAATGTGATCCTCTATTACTTCACCTTCAACCTGCATATGAAAAATATGTTTCAAAATTGTGTTCAAAAATGTGTTGAAGAGAGGATTCAAACTCTTTTTATATAGGCTGAAGAGGGGTAGAGGAGAGGCTTGAAATAGTAACCTGGTTGCATGCTTTAGTCATAACTCAGCTTCATACTTTAGTTTGAACTTAGAACTAGACTTGAGATTGGTTACAACTCAGCATTACACTTTAGTTCGAACTTAGAACTAGACTTGATATTGGTTACAACTCAGCATTACACTTTAGTTCGAACTTAGAACTAGACTTGAGACTGACATGCTTTAGTTCGAACTTAGAACTAGACTTAAGATTTTAGTTGCAACTCAAAATTACACTTTAGTTCCAATATAGAACTAGACTCAAGACTTTAGTTGCAACTCAACATTACACTTTAGTTCTAAAATAGAACTAGACTCAAGACTTTAGTTACAACTCAACATTACACTTTAGTTCTAAAATAGAACTAGACTTAAGACTTTAGTTACAACTCTTGACAAGGCAATTTGAAATTCTCTTCATGGTGGATGACGTTTACATGTGCCAACGCACTAGATCAATACAATTACATCATTTGCAATATTAGAAATATCGTTTGTTTCTAGCTCATAGTATTTTTATATTCAACCTAACTTTTGCTAGATGCCTTGACTTTTTCTCATGGCTCACAAGGTTTGACTAGGCTCACAGAGGTTGTATGTTCCCCTGACTTTTTCACTAGATTGTCTATGCTCACAGAGGTTGTACGTTCCCTCTGACTTTTTCATTAGACTCACATAGCATCTCATTCGTCCTAAATTTTGGTTTGACTCATAGAGGTTGTACATTCCCCCTTGCTTTTGTCAATACCTCACAAGACTGGTTGATTCTCCAAATCTCCCTGGCTAGCCTCAGAGTGGCCCATATGGCCTCTCATTGGAGAATGATTGTCGATGCTACCAAATTTAACACTCCCTCTCAGGGAGGATTCATTCTCATACACACCAAGCATGCCTCTCAGCTACACAAACTATCTCGAGGTCAGAGACTTGGTCAAGATATCAACTACCTGCTCGCTCGTGGCTTTGTATTGTAACTTTATAGTTTTTCTCTAGACCAAATCTTGGATGTAGTGGTACCTCATGTCAATATGTTTTGACCTGTCATGAAATATTGGGTTCTCTGTCAATTTTATGCAACTTTTATTATCACAGTGAACCACCGTCGTCTTGAGCTTGTCACCAAACAACCCAGAAACCAATTTTCTGAGCCATACTACTTCCTTGCTAGCATCACTTGTTGCAATGTACTCATCCTCTTCTATATTATGTACAATGGATCCCTACTTTCGGCTTGACCAAGAGATCATAGTGGATCCTAAACTCAAGCAGTATCTAGAAGTACTCTTCTGATCCACTGGCTTCCTGCCCAGTCAGCATCTTCATACCCATGCAGAAATAAACCACCACTGGATGTATATCTCAGACCATAAGTAATGGCCCCTCTGAGGGGTGTATAATTCTTTCTTCTTGATGGATAGCTTGTAAATGGCACATGCAATGCAATATCAGATATACTTGTTGATGTCATGTCAAATTTTTGGCCAATAAATTTGTTTCTGTGGAATGACCATAGTTTTCTCTACGCCAAAATGTCCTACCATCCGACTGTAGTGGGCTTCCCAAATCAACTTTGCACTCTCACTTGCAGGAACACAGAGATGGCCCATATGGCATAACAATTCATCATCAATGTGAAAATCGGTGACATCCACACATGTACCCAAGAGCTAATAGGTGGTGGAGAAGTTTGCATATTGTTGATAAAGTTGGGGCCACTCAGATGTTGCATGTCCACATGAATGGAGTAGAGTGGTGAGTGCATCCAAGGGAGGTTGACTAAGGAAGTCAACGACACGATTTCTGCTCCATGTCTTATACTTTATGTTCAAATGGAGTTGTTGCAAGTAGGTGGACCACTTCTGATGGTGGTTGTTCTGCAACTTCCCCTGTGTCTATATGAACTGCAGAGGCTTGTGATTAGTGTGGATGATCATCTCCTTTCCTAGAATGTAATGTTTCAATTGATGACAAGCTTGTACAATGGAATACATTTCCTTGTCATAGGTGGGGTATTTTCGAACAGTATATGAGAGTGTTTCACTATGGTATGCCACCGGATGATCGTATTGAGTGAGAACTACACCTACAACATAGTAGGATGCATCAGTCTCAATCTCAAATGGTTTTTGCAGATCCGACAAGGAGAGTACTTGAGTTGAGAACAAGCAATGCTTCATATCATCAATTGTTCATTGTTTTTCCTCCCCCCACACAAAATTTCCCCTGCCACCGCCCTTGGTCACTTAGCTAAGGGCCCATGCAATATGCGAGAATCCCAACAAGAACCGTCGATGGAATTTGGCGAGTCCCAATAAGCTTTGAATCTCGGTTAGTGTGTTCGGGGATGGCCAGTCACAGATGACCTGGATATTATATGGATCAACATGTACCCCATGCTCATCAACAATGTAACCCAAGTATTGGACCATGTTCATGCCAAAGGAGCACTTTTCCAAGCTGGCATAGAGCTTGTGCTACCAAAGAGTGTTCAAAATATGTTGAATATGTCGCATGTGCTTCTCCCAAGTTCTACTGAAGATGAGAATGTCATCCAAATATACCGCCACAMAAGAGTTGGTGAAGGGTCTCAATACATCATCCATCAACCTCATAAAACTAGCTAGTGCATTTGTTAAGCCAAAGCACATGACCAACCATTCAAAGAGACCTTCTTTAGATTTGAAAGTTGTATTCCATACATCGGTTGCTTCGATGGGAACTTGGTGTTAGCCAAACTTTAGGTAAATATGGTTAAATAACTTTTCCCCCTTGAGTTGGTTAAGAAGGTCATCAATCCTGGGAATTGGGTACCGGTTCATGACTGTGATTTTGTTTAATGCTTTGTAATCAATTCAGAGTCGTCAGGTATCATCCTTCTTCTGCACCAGTACAATCGGGTTGTCACAAGGGGAGGATTTGGGTCTAATGTGCCCCTTTTGAGGAATTTATTGGATCTGATGCTTGATTTCGTCATTTTCCATCATTGAGCAACGATAGATTGTTCCATTAGGAAGAGGTGCATCAAGGGTGAGATCAATTGGATTCTTAACTTGGTAGTGTGTCGGTACCCCAGTGGGTGAGGGGAATATGTATATGTAATCCTCCACGATCTCGTCCACTTGCTTATGCTACAAAGAGAGGTTATGTGTAGAGGCCACGGATGTAACAGTGACCTTCATCTTACTGTAAGCAGATATCACAAAGAAGAAAAACTTCCCAGTCTGTGAAATGACCTTACTGCATTGCTTAGCAAAGATTAAAAATATAGTGATAAGCGTCACTGCCTGTGGTATCTTGTACAATTGTCTACCCAAAGTAATAATAACACTGTGGTGTCTAGACTCATACACGGCATGAAGCTTCCACAAATATGGTTTTCCTAAAAGAACATCACAAACTTCAAGGGGATCGATATCACACAATACATTGTCTTTGAAAGGCTTGATGTCATAGTGAAGATGACTCTATTGGCTCACATAGAGATCTCTTCCTTAGCAAAGCCAACCGATGGTGTAGGGTGTTAAATTATGAGCTTGATTACTTATGTGTATTAATTATTTTATTTTATTCAATACTTTGATTCCATCTTAATACAATTCAACAATGCCAAATCATAATTGATTAGCAATAACTATGTAGATCTATGTAAATCGAAAAAATCCAGCAAACAATATTCCTTTATTGCATTAATAATGTAATATCTCTTACAAATATCCACCATGAATGTTCTGCTCTCAAAGAGCTTGCCAAGATGACTCTGACCTAACAAAGACTTAAAATACCTTGCTGAAATACACCTCTGATATGCTGCCTCTTTATCACTAATGTGATCCTCTATTACTTCACCTTCAACCTGCATATGAAAAATATGTTTCAAAATTGTGTTCAAAAATGTGTTTAAGAGAGCATTCGAACTCTTTTCATATAGGTTGAAGAGGGCTAGAGGAGAGGCTTGAAATAGTAACCTGGTTGCATGCTTTAGTCATAACTCAGCTTCATACTTTAGTTCGAACTTAGAACTAGACTTGAGATTGATTACAACTCAGCATTACACATTAGTTCGAACTTAGAACTAGACTTGATATTGGTTACAACTCAGCATTACACTTTAGTTTGAACTTGGAACTAGACTTGAGACTGACATGCTTTAGTTCGAACTTAGAACTAGACTTAAGATTTTAGTTGCAACTCAAAATTACACTTTAGTTCCAATTGAGAACTAGCTCAAGACTTTAGTTGCAACTCAAAATTATACTTTAGTTCTAAAATAGAACTAGACTCAAGACTTTAGTTGCAACTCAACATTACACTTTAGTTCTAAAATAGAACTAGACACAAGACTTTAGTTACAACTCAACATTACACTTTAGTTCTAAAATAGAACTAGACTCAAGACTTTAGTTACAACTCTTGACAAGGCAATTCAAAATTCTCTTCATGGTGGATAATGTTTGCATGTGCCAACGCACTAGATCAATACAATTACATCATTTGCAATATTAGGAATATCGTTTGTTTCTAGCTCATAGGATTTTTATATTCAACCTAACTTTTTCTAGATGCCTTGACTTTTTCTCATGGCTCACAAGGTTTGACTAGGCTCACAGAGGTTGTATGTCCCCCCTGACATTTGCACTAGTCTGTCTATGCTCACAGAGGTTGTACGTTCCCCCTGACTTTTGCACTAGATTGTCTATGCTCACAGAGGTTGTATGTTCCCCCTGACTTTTGCATTAGACTCACATAGCATCTCATTCATCCTAAATTTTAGTTTGACTCATAGAGGTTGTATGTTTCACCTTGCTTTTGTCAATACCTCACAAGACTGATTGATTCTCCAAATCTCCTTGGCTAGCCTCAGAGTGGCCTATATGGCCTCTCATTAGAGAATGACTGTCAATGCTACCAAAATTAACACTCCCTCTCAGGGAGGGATTCATTCTCATACACACCAATCTTGCCTCTCGGCTGCACAAACTGTCTCAAGGTCAAAGGCTTAGTCAGGATATCAACTACCTTCTCGCTCGTGGCTATGTACTGTAACTTTACAGTTTTTCTCTAGACCAAGTCTCGGATGTAGTGGTACCTCATGTCAATATGTTTTGACCTGACATGAAATATCAGGTTCTCTGTCAATTTTATGCAACTTTGATTATCACAGTGAACCACCGTCGTCTCGATCTTGTCACCAAACAACCCAGAAACCAATTTTTTGAGCCATACTGCTTCCTTGCTTGCATCACATGCTGCAATGTACTCATCCTCTGCTATACTCTGTGCAATGGATCCCTGCTTTCGGCTTGACCAAGAGATCATAGCAGATCCTAAATTGAAGCAGTATCTGGAAGTACTCTTCTGATCCACTGGGCTTCCTGCCCAGTCAGCATCTGCATACCCATGCAGAAATAAACCACCATTGGATGTATATCTCAGACCATAAGTAATGGTCCCTCTGAGATATCTCAAGATGTGCTTTATTTCCATGCAGTTTCTTTGTCTCGGTTCAGTCATGAGTTGACTCATTGCAATCACTGCATAGCATATATCTGGCCTAGTGCGGATTATGTACATCAATGATCCAATCAGCTTCCTATACGTGGTGGGATCCACCAAATCCAAACCTGTATCAGAATCATGCAGCTTCCTCAGGTTGGTAACCATCAGAGTAGACATGGATTGGCAATCCATCATACCAAACCTCTTTAGTACATCCACTGTGTATTTTCCTTGTGCCAGAAATATCTCGCCCTATCTTTGCCACACTTCCAATCCTAGGAAGTAATGCATCAAGACTAAGTATTTCATCTTGAATTCTGAGGTTAGCTCCCTCTTACACCAGGCTATTATCCCTTCATATCATGTTAGAAAGAGATCATCAACATACATGATTAGTATAACAAGTTGGTTACCTCTTACCTTTAAGTACATATTTGCATCAACATCACATTTCTGAAAGCCCGGGCTTTTAAGAAAGTCGTCAATCCTGTCATACCAAAATTTGGGAGCCTTCTTAAGACCATACAAGGCCTTCCTTAGCTTGCATTCATGAGTTCCTTTATTATGCATTATAAAACTATCGGGTTATTCCACAAAGACCTCTTGTTAAATATTTCCATTCAAGAATGTTGTTTTTACATCCATCTGATGTAGCTTCCAACACAGTACGGAAGCTAAAGAAATAATAGCTCGAAAAGAGGTATACCTGGCTACGGGAGAAAAAGTCTCTTCGTAGTCGATTCCTTCTTTCTAAGTGAAGCCTCTGGCTAAAAATCTTACTTTGAACATTTCCACACTTCCATCAGCTGCATGTTTGATCTTATAAATCCATTTGGAAGAAACCATTGATTTGTCTTTTGGCCTCGACACAATGTCCCAAACATTGTTCTTTATAATAGAACTGTATTCCTCAATCATGGCATCCTTCCATACTTGTAATTTATCTGCTTCTTCAAATGAATAAGGTCTAGCATAACTAATGTTGCTCATGAGTGAAAGATAGCCTCCAAACCTATGAGGCTTCTTCCTTTCCCTGAAAGTTCCTTTGGAAGAAGCTATCATTTCTGCTTCCCGCACTATTTCTTTAAGACACCATGGCTTCCTTTTGGCTAGAGGTTCTTCAAGAGTTCTTTCTAACATTTCAGTGGGTTCTAGGGGCTCATTACTTGGCCCTTCACGAGGTTCCTCCCTCTCATCATCTGACTCTTCATTTTCAGAAGAGGGTGACGCTGGTTGAACTGCTTCTGAATCCTATTGAATCTCTCTGGATTTCTTAAATGTGGCTTCCTCTCAAACGTGGGATGAATATCTCTCCCACTTACACTAGATAGGAAGGTCTCCCATGACGAAGGAAGACCGTCAAAAATGTCCTGCACTAAATCATCATCGTCCACTGTCACCCCTGTGACCAAAAGATGATCTTTGATCTGATCTATCCTGGAACAGAAACATGCCACTGATTCACCTTTCTCCATATTCAAATACTTAAGCTTGTGCTTAAGTGTCCTCTTCTAACTTGGATCATGTTTCTCATATAGATTCACCAAGGTATCCATACAGTCCTTGGCAGTCATCAACGAAGTCATTGTAGGCATTATACTGTCTTTGACTGAGTCAAAGATGATTCGCTTTGCCTTTGCTTCACTCCTCCTGAAGGTTGTTAGTTCCTCCACCACTGTGGTCACATATTTCTCAAGATCATGCTCTTGCAAGATATTTGTTATACGGAGCTTCCACACATTAAAGTTGGTATCTCCTTCAAGCCTATCTTCAGCCCTAACTGAAATGGAGGATGTCATGGTCCTCACACTGGAAACTTAATCAAGCTTGCTTGGATCTGTGTGTACATGCTTCTGCACTTCAACACGTTTAACACACCCTAAGCTCTGATACCATGTTAAATTATGAGCTCGATTACTTATGCGTATTAATTCTTTTATTTTCTTCAATACTTTGATTCCATCTTAATACGCTTCAACAATTCCAAGTCATAATCTAATAGAAATAACTATGTAGATAAGTAAACATGCACATAAACAACACATATACCCTAGGGAAACCCTGTACAGAAAGAAAAACCCCAAAAAACAATATTCCTTTATTGCATTAATAATGTAAGATCTCTTACAAATATCCACCATGAATGTTTTGCTCTCAAAGAGCTTACCACAATGACTCTAACCTGACAAAGATTTAAAAGACCTTGCTGAAATACACCTCTGATATGCTACCCATTTAGCACTGATGTGCTCCTCTATTACTTTACCTTCAACCCGCATATGAAAACTACGTTTCAAAATTGTGTTGCAAAATTGTGTTGAAGAGAGGATTCAACCTCTTCTTATATAGGATAAAGAGGGGTAGAGGAGAGGCTTGAAGTAGTAACCTAATTGCATGCTTTAGTCATAACTCAGCTTCGTACTTTAGTTCGAACTTAGAACTAGACTTGATATTGGTTACAACTCAGCATTACACTTTATATCGAACTTAGAACTAGACTTGAGATTGGTTACAATTCAGCATTACACTTTAGTTCAAACTTAGAACTAGACTTGAGACTAACATGCTTTAGTTAGAACTTAGAACTACACTTAAGACTTTAATTGCAATTCAACATTACACTTTAGTTCTAATATAGAACTAGACTCAAGACTTTAGTTGCAACTCAACATTACACTTTAGTTCTAAAATAGAACTAGACTCAAGACTTTAGTTGCAACTCAATATTACACTTTAGTTCTAAAATAGAAATAGACTCAAGACTTTAGTTGCAACTCAACATTACACTTTAGTTCTAAAACAGAATTAGACTCAAGACTTTAGTTACAACTCTTGACAAGGAAATTCGAAATTCTCTTCATGGTGGATAATGTTTACATGTGCCAACACACTAGATCAATACAATTACATCATTTGCAATATTAGGAATATCGTTTGTTTCTAGCTCATAGGATTTTTATATTCAACCTAACTTTTTCTAGATGCCTTGACTTTTGCTCATGGCTCACAAGGTTTGACTAGGCTCATAGAGGTTGTATGTTACCCCTGACTTTTGCACTAGTCTGTCTATGCTCATAGAGGTTGTACGTTCCCCCTTACTTTTGCACTAGACTGTCTATGCTCACAAAGGTTGTGTGTTTCCCCTGATTTTTGCATTAGACTCACATAACATCTCATTCTTCCTAAATTTTGGTTTGACTCACAGAGGTTGTATGTTCCCCCTGGCTTTTGTCAATACCTCACAAGACTAGTTGATTCTCCAAATCTCCCTGGCTAGCCTCAGAGTGGCCCATATGGCCTCTCATTGGAGAATGATTGTCGATGCTGCCAAATTTAACACTCCCTCTCAGCAAGGGATCCCTTCTCAACCACACTAAGCTTGCCTCTCAGCTACACAAACTGTCTCTAGGTCAGAGGCTTGGTCAAGATATCAACTACCTGCTCACTCGTGGCTATGTACTGTAACTTTACAGTTTTTCTCTGGACCAAGTCTCGGATGTAGTGGTACCTCATGTCAATATGTTTTGACCTTTCATGAAATATCGGGTTCTCTATCAGTTTTATGCAACTTTGATTATCACAGTGAACCACCGTTGTCTCGATCTTGTCACCAAACAACCCAGAAACCATTTTTCTTAGCCATATTGCTTCCTTGCTAGCATCATTTGCTACAATGTACTCAGCCTCTATTGTACTCTGTGCAATGGATCCCTACTTTCGGCTTGACCAAGAGATCATAGTGGATCCTAAACTGAAGAAGTATCTGGAAGTACTCTTCTGATCCACTGGGCTTCCTCCCCAGACAACATCTGCATACCCATGCAGAAATAAACCACCACTGGATGTATATCTCAGACCATAAGTAATGGTCCCTCTAAGATATCTCAAGATGTGATTTGTTGCCACCCAATGTCTCTGTCTCGGTTCAGTCATGAGCTGATTCATTGCAATCACTGCATAGCATATATCTAGCCTAGTGTGGATCATGTACATCAATTATCCAATTAGCTTCCTGTACATGGTGGGATCCACTAAATCTGAACCTGTATCAAAATCATGGAGCTTCCTCAGGTTGGTAACCATCAGAGTAGACATGGATTTGCAATCCATCATACCAAACCTCTTTAGTACATCCACTATGTATTTTCCTTGTGCCATAAATATCTCTCCCTGTCTTTTCCACACTTCCAATCCTAGGAAGTAATGCATCAAGCCTAAGCCTTTCATCTCGAATTATGAGGTTAGCTCCCTCTTACACCAAGCTATTAGCCCTTCATCTCATGTTAGAAAGAGATCATAAACATACAGGATTATTATAATAGCTTGGTTACCTCTTACCTTGAAGTACAGATTTTCATCAGCATCACTTTTCTGAAAGCCCGTGCTTTTAAGAAAGCCATCAATCCTGTCATACCAAACTCTAGGAGCCTACTTAAGACCATACAAGGCCTTCCTTAGCTTGCATACATGAGTGCTTTTTTTATGCATTATAAAACCATCTGGTTGTTCCACAAATACCTCATGTTCAATCTTTCCATTCAAGAATGTTGTTTTTACATCCATCTGATGTCGCTTCCAACCAAGTACGGAATCTACAAAAATAATAGCTCGAATGGAGGTATACCTGGCTACAGGAGAAAAATTCTCTTTGTACTCGATTCCTTCTTTTTGATTGAAGCCTCTTGCTACAAATCTTGCTTTGAATGTTTCCACACTTCCATCAGCTACATGTTTGATCTTATAGATCCATTTGGAAGAAACCATTGATTTGTATTTTGGCCTCGATACAATGTCCCAAACATTGTTCTTTATAATAGACCTATATTCCTCAAGCATGGCATCCTTCCATACTTGTAATTTATCTGCTTCTTCAAATGAAGAAGGTCTGGCATCACTAATGCTGCTCATGAGTGCAACATAGCCTCCAAACCTATGAAGCTTCTTCCTTTCCCTTAAAGTTTCTTTAGAAGGATCTATCATTTCTGCTTCCTACACTATTTCTTTAAGCCACCCTTGCTTCCTTTTGGCTGGAGGTTCTTCAAGATTTATTTCTAACACTTCAGTGGGTTATAGGGTCTCATACTTGGCCCTTCATGAGGTTCATCCCTCTGATCATCTGACCCTTCATTTTCAGAAGAGGGTGAAGCTGGTTGAACTGCTTCTAAATCCTACTAAAGCTCTTTGGATTTCTTAAATGTGGCTTCCTCATGGAAATTCACATATCTTCTTACCTCTATTTGCATCTGACCTAGAACATAAATCCTGTAAGCCTTGTAGTTCTCATTATACCCCACAAAAACCCCTTTTTTGCCTAAGGGTTCCATCTTTGTCCTCTTTTCCTTAGGGACGTGAATATACACATGACATCCAAATATCCTTAGATGCCCTACTTCAAGTTTGATCCCTAAGAAGACCTCTTCAAGATTCTTTTCCTTCAAGATAGCATGTCAACACCTGTTCTAAATATACATTGCAGTGGAGGTAGCTTCTTACCATAAATAATTTGGCAGATACTGGTCAAACATCATTTCTTTCACTGCCTCACAAATAGTCTTGTTTTTCCTCTCAGCAACACCATTTTGCTGAGGGTTATATGGCACGATCAAGTGTCTCTTGATTCATGTTGACTTGCAAAATCCTCAAACTAAAGAGATTCAAACTCTCCTCCATTGTCTGTTCTAAGGATTCTGATGTGTTTCCTTGTATGCTTTTCAATAAAGGATTTATACTCTTTGAATTTATCAAATGTGTCACTTTTAGCTTTAAGAAAATATATCCAACATTTTCTTGAGTAATCATCAATAAAAATGACATAATAAAAACAACCATTGAGTGAGGGAGATGACATGGGACCACATACATCAGAATGAACCAGATCTAAGATGCCCTAAGATCTGTTGTCACTACTAGGAAATGCTTTCTTTATATTTTTACCTAGCATGCATCCCTTACAAATTTCATTTTTACTAAGAGAAATAGATGGCATGCCACATACCATGTTCTGTAGATCTGGAAGAGCTTTGTAATGAATATGTCCAGGTCTTATGTGCCACAACTCGCTGGAGCTAGTCGCCTCATGAGCCAATGCCTGAACTGACTATCCTGACACGACGTAGAATCCTCCACTGTGAGTTCCAATGGGTTATGTTGTACTTAAGTGACTACATTTAGCCCATAGTAGTGCCTTCCTGTCCTCGAAGATCACCCAATATCCCTTGTCCTCAAGGGTTGCAACTAATAGTAGATTCTTCTTGAGCTCTGGAACATATAATACTTCATCAACATGAAGTCTAGCCCCATATTCCAATCTGAAGGAGATAAAGCCTACTCCCTCTATCTTGTAACATTTTTCATCCCCAAGATTGACCTACTCTGCAAAACATTTTGTCTCAAAATCTGAGACGATCTCCTTGTACCCTATCATGTGCTTTGATGCACCACTATCTACAAACCAAGTTTCTAGACCCGTGGAAACTGAACTAGATAAGGCAGAAACCAAATAATATTCTTTCCTATTTTCTTTCTCATTAGAAGGACTTTTTTTATTTCTTTTGGATTCATCATCCTTAGTAGTTGAGGCATGATGTTTCCCTTTCCTAGGATATTTCTTTCTAAACCAACAATCATTCACAAAATGACCCAACTTATTACAACTAAATCATTTAATCTTAGATGTATCAATATTATTTCCTTTGAATGTACCTTTGGTGTTTGGCTTCCACTGAGAGCCTTTCTGGAAAGTGTCTTTCTTCTTTCCCTTGAATCTTGATGCTAAGGTTGAGTGCTCTTATTTCGTTGGCTCACTCCTGGTAGTTGTGTGACTCTCCTCCTGGAGGCAATCGTGCCATAACCTCTCAAACATGGGATGAATCTCTCTCCCATGAAAAAGGAAGACCGTCAAAAATGGCCTGCACTAAATCATCATCGTCCACTGTCACCCCTGTGACCAAAAGTTGATCTCTGATATGAGCTATCCTAGAACAGAAAGATTCCATTGATTCACCTTTCTCCATATTAAAATACTAAAGCTTGTGCTTAAGTGTCCTCTTCTGAGTTGGATCATGTTTCTCATACAAATTCACAAAGGTATACATACAGTCCTTGGCAGTCATCAACGAAGTCATTGCAGGCATTATATTGTCTTTGAATGAGTCAAAGATGATTCGCTTTGAATTTGCTTGACTCTTCCTTAAGGTTGTTCTTCCTGCATTATTTGTTGGTTCCCCCACCACTGTGGTCACATACTACTCAATATCATGCTCTTGCAAGATGTTTGTTATACAGAGCTTCCACACATTAAAGATTGTAGCTCCTTCGAGCCTATATTCGGCCATGACTAAAATGGAGGATGTCATGGTCCTCACATTGGAAACTTAATGAAGCTTGCTTGGATCTGTGTGTACCTGTTGCAACACTTCAACACGTTTAACACACCCTAAGATCTGATAGCATGTTAAATTATGAGCTCGATTACTTATGTGGATTAATTCTTTTATTTTCTCTAATACTTTGATTCCATTTTAATACACTTCAACAATTCCAAATCATAATCGAATAGCAATAACTATGTAGATAAGTAAACATGCACATAAACAACACATATACCCTGGGGAAACCCTGTACAGGGAGAAAAACCCCAAAAAACAATATTCCTTTATTGTATTAATAATATAAGATCTCTTACAAATATCCACCATGAATCTTCTGCTCTCAAAGAGCTTTCCAAGATGACTCTGACCTCACAAAGACTTAAAATACCTTGCTGAAATACACCTCTAATATGCTGCCTCTTTATCACTGATGTGCTCCTCTATTACTTCACCTTCAACCTGCATATGAAAACTATGTTTCAAAATTGTGTTTCAAAACTGTGTTGAAGAGAGGATTCGGCCTCTTCTTATATAGGCTGAAGAGGGGTAGAGGAGAGGCTCGAAATAGTAACCTTATTGCATTCTTTAGTCATAACTCAGCTTCGTACTTTAGTTCGAACTTAGAACTAGACTTGATATTGGTTACAACTCAGCATTACACTTTAGTTCGAACTTAGAACTAGACTTGAGACTGACATGCTTTAGTTTGAACTTAGAACTAGACTTAAGACTTTAGTTGCAACTCAACATTACACTTTAGTTCTAATATTAAACTAGACTCAAGACTTTAGTTGCAACTCAACATTACACTTTAGTTCTAAAATAGAACTAGACTCGAGACTTTAGTTGCAACTCAACATTACACTTTAGTTCTAAAATAGAACTAGACTCGAGACTTTAGTTGCAACTCAACATTACACTTTAGTTATAAAATAGAACTAGACTCAAGACCTTAGTTACAACTCTTGACAAGGCAATTCGAAATTCTCTTCATGGTGGATAATGTTTACACATGCCAACGCACTAGATCAATACAATTACATCAATTGCAATATTAGGAATATCGTGTGTTTCTATCTCATAGGATTTTTATATTCAATCTAACGTTTTCTAGATGCCTTGACTTTTGCTCATGGCTCACAGGGTTTGACTAGGCTCATAAAGGTTGTATGTTCCCCCTGACTTTTGCACTAGTCTGTCTATGCTCACAGAGGTTGTGCGTTCCCCCATACTTTTTCACTAGATTGTCTATGCTCACAGAGATTGTACGTTCCCCCTGACTTTTGCATTAGACTCACATAGCATCTCACTTGTCCTAACTTTTGTTTTGACTCACATAGGCTATACGTTCCCCCTGGATTTTGTCAATACCTCACATGACTGGTTGATTCTCCAAATCTCCTTGGCTAGCCTCAGGGTGGCCCATATGGCCTCTCATTAGAGAATGACTCTCGATGCTGTCAAATTTAACACTCCCTCTCAGCGAGGGAGTCATTCTCAACCACACCAAGCTTGCCTCTTAGCTGCACAAATTGTCTTGAGGTCAGAGGCTTGGTCAAGATATTAGCTACCTGATCGCTCATGGTTATGTACTGTAACTTTACAGTTTTTCTCTGGAGAAAGTATTAGATGTAGTGGTACCTCATGTCAATATGTTTTCACATGTCATGAAATATCGGGTTCTCTGTCAATTTTATGCAACTTTTCTTATCACAGTGAACCATCGTCATCTCGATCTTGTCACGAAACAACCCAAAAACCAATTTTCTGAGCCATACTGCTTCCTTGCTAGCATCACTTGCTTAAATGTACACAACCTCTGCTATACTCTATGCAATGGCTCCCTGCTTTTGGCTTGACCAAAATATCATAGTGGATCCTAAACTAAAGCAGTATCTGGATGTACTCTTCCGATACACTGGGCTTCCTGCCCTGTTAGCATCTGCATACCCATGAAAAAATAAACCACCACTAGATGGATATCTCAGACCATAAGTAATGGTCCCTCTGAAATATCTCAAGATGTGCTTTGTTGCCACCCAGTGTCTCTGTCTCGGTTCAGTCATGAACTGACTCATTGCAATCACTGCATAGCATATATCTGGCCTAGTGTGGATCATGTACATCAATGATCTAATCAGCATCCTATACATGGTGGGATCCACCAAATCTGAACCTGTATCAGAATCATGTAGCTTCCTCAGGTTGGTAACCATCGGAGTAGACATGGATTTGCAATCCATCATACCAAACCTCTTTAGTACATCCAGTATGTATTTTCCTTGTGCCAAAAATATCTCGCCCTGTCTTTGCCACACTTCCAATCATAGGAAGTAATGCATCAAGCCTATGTCTTTCATCTCGAATTCTGAGGTTAGATCCCTCTTACACCAAGCTATTAGCCCTTCATATCCTGTTAGAAAGAGATCATCAACATACAGGATTATTATAACAGGTTGGTTACCTCTTACCTTGAATTATAGATTTGCATCAGTATCACTTTTCTGAAAGCCCAAGATTTTAAGCAAGCCATCAATCCTGTCATACCAAAATCTAGGAGTCTTCTTAAGACCATACAAGGCCTTCCTTAGCTTGCATACATGAGTGCCTTTGTTATGCATTATAAAACCATCTAGTTGTTCCACAAATACCTCCTGTTCAATCTTTCCATGCAAGAATGTTGTTTTTACATCCATTTGATGGAGCTTCCAACCAAGTACGGAAGCTAAAGAAATAATAGCTCGAATGGAGGTATACCTAGCTAAAGGAGAAAAAGTCTCTTCGTAGTCGATTCTTTCTTTCTGAGTGAAGCCTTTGGCTACAAATCTTGCTTTGAACATTTCCACACTTCCATCAGCTGCATTTTTTATCTTATAGATCCATTTGGAAGAAACCATTGATTTGTCTTTTGGCCTCGACACAATGTCCCAAACATTTTTCTTTATAATAGACCTGTATTTTTCAAGCATGGCATCCTTCCATACTTGTAATTTATCTTCTTCTTCAAATGAGGAAGGTTCAGCATCACTAATGTTGCTCATGAGTGCAACATAGCCTCCAAACCTATGAGGCTTCTTCCTTTCCCTGAAAGTTCCTTTGGGAGCAGCTATCCATTCTGCTTCCCACACTATTTATTTAAGCCACCCTGGCTTCCTTTTGGCTAGAGGTTCTTCAATATTTCTTTCGAACACTTTGGTGGGTTCTAGGGGCTCATTACTTGGCCCTTCACAAGGTTCCTCCCTCTTATCATCTGACTCTTCATTTTAAGAAGAGGGTGAAGCTGGTTGAACTGCTTCTGAATCCTATTGAAGCTCTATGGATTTCTTAAATGTGGCTTCCTCATGGAAAGTCACATCTATGCTTACCTCTATTTGCCTCTGACCTGGTACATAAATCCTGTAAGCCTTGGAGTTCTCATTGTACCCCACAAAAACCCTTTTCTTGACTGAGGGTTCCATCTTTGTCTTCTTTTCCTTAGGGAAATGAATATACACATGACATCCAAATATCCTTAGATTCCCTACTTCATGTTTGATCCCTGAGAAGACCTCTTCAGGAGTCTTGTCCTTCAAGATAGCATGTGGACCCCTGTTCTGAATATACATGGAAGTGGAGGTAACTTCTACCCATAAAGAATTTGGCAGATCCTGGTCAAACATCATTTCTTTCACTGCCTCACAAATAGTCTTGTCTTTCCTCTCAGCAACACCATTTTGTTCAGGGTTATATGGCACAATCAAGTGTCTCTTGATTTCTGTTGACTTGCAGAAATCCTCAAATTGAAGAGATTCAAACTCTCCTCCATTGTTTGTTCTAAGGATTCCAATGTGTTTCCCTGTCTGATTTTCAATAAAGGCTTTATACTCTTTGAATTTATCAAATGTGTCACTTTTAGATTTAATAAAATATATCCAACATTTTCTTGAGTAATCATCAATAAAAATGGCATAATACAAACAACCACTGAGTGAGGGAGATGAAATGGGACCACATACATCAGAATGAACCAGATCTAAGATACCCTGAGCTCTATTGTCACTACTAGGAAATGCTTTCTTTATATTTTTATCTAGCATGCATCCCTTACAAATTTCATTTTTACTAAGAGAAATAGAGGGCATGTAACATACCATGTTTTGTAGATCTGGAAGAACTATGTAATGAAGATGTCCAAGTCTTTTGTGCCACAACTCGCTGGAGCTAGTTGCATCATGAGCCAATGCCTGAACTGAATGTCCTGACACGACGTACAATCCTCCACTGCGAGTTTCAATGGGTTATGCTATACTAAGTGACTACCTTTAGCCCATAGTAGTGCCTTCCTGTCCTTGAAGATCACCCAATATCCCTTGTCCTCAAGGATTGCAACTGATATTAGATTCTTCTTGAGCCCTGGAACATATAATACTTCATCAACATGAAGTCTAGCCCCAAATTCCAATCTGAAGGAGATAGAGCCTACTCCCTCTATCTTGTAACATTTTTTATCCCCAAGCTTGACCTGCTCTGTAAAGATTTTGTCTTGAAATCTGAGAAGTTCTCCTTGTACCCTGTCATGTGTTTTGATGCACCACTGTCTACTAACCAAGTTTTCGGCCCCGTAGAAACTGAACTACATAAGGCAGAAACCAAATAATATTCTTTCCTATTTTCTTTCTCATTAGAAGGACTTTTCTTATTTCTTTTGGATTCATCATCCTCATCAGTTGAGGCATGATGTTTCCCTTTCCTAGGATATTTCCTTCTAAACCAACAATCTATAGCAAAATGACCCAACTTATGAAAACTAAAGCATTTAATCTTAGATGTATCAATATTATTTCCTTTGAATGTACCTTTGGTGTTTGGCTTCCACTGAGAGCCTTTCTGAAAAGTGTATTTCTTCTTTCCCTTGAATCTTGAAGCTAAGGTTGAGTGCTCTTGTTTTGTTGGCTCGCTCCTGGTAGTTGTGCGACTCTCCTCCTGGAGGCAATCATTCCATAACCTCTCAAACATGCGATGAATCTCTTTCCCACTTACACTGGATAAGAAGGTCTCCCATGAAGAAGGAAGACCGTCAAAAATGCCCTGCACTAAATTATCAACGTCCATTGTCACCCCTGTGACCAAAAGATGATATCTGATCTGAGCTATCCTAGAACAGAAAGATGCCACAGATTCACCTTTCTCCATATTCAAATACTTAAGCTTGTGCTTAAGTGTCCTCTTCTGACTTGGATCTTTTTTCTCATACATATTCACCAAGGTATCCATACAGTCCTTGGCAGTCATCAACGAAGTCATTGCAGGAATTATACTGTCTTTGACTGAGTCAAAGATGATTTCCTTGGCCTTTGCTTGACTCTTCCTAAAGGTCATTCTTCCTACATTATTTGTTGGTTCCTCCACTAATGTGGTCACATACTGCTCAAGATCATGCTCTTGTAAGATATTTGCTATACGGAGCTTCCACACATTAAAGATGGTAGCTCCTTCGAGTCTATCTTTGGCCCTGACTGAAATGGAGGATGTCATGGTCCTCACACTGGAAACTTAATCAAGCTTGCTTGGATCTATGTGCACTTTTTGCTTCACTTCAACACGTTTAACACACCCTAAGCTCTGATACCATGTTAAATTATGAGCTCAATTACTTATGCGGATTAATTCTTTTATTTTCTTCAATACTTTGATTCTAGCTTAATACACTTCAACTGAATTCCAAATCATAATCGAATAGAAATAACTATGTAGATAAGTAAACATGCACATCAACAACACATATTCCCTGGGGAAACCCTGTACAGGGAGAAAAACCCCAGCAAACAATATTCTTTTATTGCATTAATAATGTAAGATCTCTTACAAATATCCACCATGAATGTTCTTCTCTCAAAGAGCTTACCAAGATGACTCTAACCTGACAAAGACTTAAAAGACCTTGCTGAAATACACCTCTGATATGTTGCCTCTTTATCACTGATTTGCTCCTCTATTACTTCACCTTCAACCTGCATATGAAAACTATGTTTCAAAATTGTGTTGCAAAACTGTGTTGAAGAGAGGATTCGACCTCTTCTTATATAGGCTTAAGAGGGGTATAGGAGAGGCTCGAAATAGTAACATGATTCCATGCTTTAGTCATAACTCAGCTTCGTACTTTAGTTCAAACTTAGAATGAGACTTGAGATTGGTTACAACTCAGCATTACACTTTAGCTCAAACTTAGAACTGGACTTGAGATTCGTTACAACTCAGCATTACACTTTAGCTCAAACTTAGAACTAGACCTAAGACTGACATGATTTAGTTCAAACTTAGAACTAGACTTAAGACTTTAAGTGAAACTCAACATTACACTTTAGTTCTAATATAGAACTAGACTCAAGACTTTAGTTGCAACTCAACATTACACTTTAGTTCTAAAATACAACTAGACTCGAGACTTTAGTTGCAACTCAACATTACACTTTAGATCTAAAATAGAACTAGACTCGAGACTTTAGTTGCAACTCAACATTACACTTTAGTTCTAAAATAGAACTAGACTCAAGACTTTAGTTACAACTCTTGACAAGGCAATTCAAAATTCTCTTCATTGTGGATAACGTTTACACGTGCCAACGCACTAGATCAATACAATTACATCATTTGCAATATTAGTAATATTGTTTGTTTCAAGCTCATAGGATTTTTATATTCAACCTAACTTTTGCTAGATGCCTTGAATTTTGTTCATGGCTCACAAGGTTTGACTAGGCTCACAGAGGTTGTATGTTCCCCCTGAATTTTTCACTAGTCTTTCTATGCTCATAAAGGTTGTACGTTCCCCCTGACTTTTAGACTAGACTATCTATTCTCACAGAGGTTGTATGTTTCCCTTGACTTTTGCATTAGACTCACATAGCATCTCATTCATCCTGAATTTTGGTTTGACTCACAGAGGTTGTACGCTCCCCCTGGCTTTTGCCAATACCTCACAAGACTACTTGATTCTCCAAATCTCCCTGGCTAGCCTTAGGGTGGCCCATATTGCCTCTCATTGGTGGATGACTGTCGATGCTGCCAAATTTAACACTCCTTCTCAGCGAGGGAGTTATTCTCAGCCACACCAAGCTTTCCTCTCACTTGCACAAACTGTCTCGAGGTCAAAGGCTTGGTCAGGATATCAGCTACCTGCTCGCTTGTGGCTATGTACTGTAACTTTACAGTTTTTCTCTGTACCAAGTCTCGGATGTAGTGGTACCTCATGTCAATATGTTTTGACCTATCGTGAAATATCGGGTTCTCTATCAATTTTATGCAACTTTGATTATCAAAGTGAACCACCATCATCTCGAGCTTGTCACCAAACAACCCAGAAACCAATTTTCTGAGCCATACTGCTTCCTTGCTAGCATCACTTGCTGCAATGTACTCAGCCTCTGATGTACTTTGTGCAATGGATCCTTTCTTTCGTCTTGACCAAGAGATCATATCGGATCCTAAACTGAAGCAGTATTCAGAAGTACTCTTTCGATCCACTGGGCTTCCTTCCCTGTTAGCATCTGCATACCCATGTGGAAATAAACCACCACTGGATGTATATCTCAGACCATAAGTAATGGTCCCTCTGAGATATCTCAAGATGTGCTTTGTTGCCACACAGTGTCTCTGTCTCAGTTCAGTCATGAACTAACTCATTGCAATCACTGCATAGCATATATCTGGCCTAGTGTGGATCATGTACATCAATGATCCAATCAGCTGCCTATACATGGTGGGATCCACCAAATATGAACCTGAATCAGAATCATGCAGCTTCCTCAGGTTGGTAACCATCGGAGTAGACATGGATTTGCAATCCATCATACCAAACCTCTTTAGTACATCCACTGTGTATTTTCCTTGTGCCAGAAATATCTCGCCCTGTCTTTGCCACACTTCCAATCCTAGGAAGCAATGCATCAAGCCTAAGTATTTCATCTAGAATTCTGAGGTTAGCTCCCTCTTACACCAGGCCTTCATCTCATGTTAGAAAGATATCATCAACATACAGGATTAGTATAACAGGTTGGTTACCTCTTACCTTGAAGTATAAATTTGCATCAGCATCAATTTTCTGAAAGCCCAAGCTTTTAAGAAAGTCATCAATCATGTCATACCAAACTCTGGGAGCCTTCTTAAGACCATACAAGGACTTCTTTATCTTGCATACATGAAATCCTTTTTTATGCATTATAAAACCATCTAGTTGTTCCACAAAGACCTCATGTTCAATCTTTCCATTCAAGAATGTTGTTTTTACATCCATATGATGTAGCTTCCAACCAAGTATGGAAGCTAAAGAAATAATAGCTTGAATGGAGGTATACTTGGATTTAGGAGAAAAAGTCTCTTCGTAGTCGATTCCTTCTTTCTGAGTGAAGCCTGTGGCTACAAATATTGCTTTGAAATTTTCCACACTTCCATTAGCTGCATGTTTCATCTTATAGATCCATTTGGAAGAAACCATTGATTTTTCTTTTGGCCTCGACACAATGTCCCAAACATTGTTCTTTATAATAGACATGTATTCCTCAAGCATGGCATCCTTCCATACTTGTAATTTATCTTCTTCTTCAAATGAAGAAGGTTTGGCATCACTAATGTTGCTCATGAGTGCAACATAGCCTCCAAACCTATGAGGCTTCTTCCTTTCCCTAAAAGTTCCTTTGGGAGTAGTTATCTTTTCTACTTCCCACACAATTTCTTTAAGCCACGTTAGCTTCCTTTTGGCTACAGGTTCTTCAAGAGTTTTTTCTAACACTTCAGCGGGTTCTAGGGGCTCATTACCTAGCCCTTCACGAGGTTCCTCCCTCTGATCATCTGGCTCTTCATTTTCAGAAGAGGGTGAAGCTGGTTGAACTGCTTCTAAATCTTGTTGAAGCTCTCTGGATTTCTTAAATGTGGTTTCCTCATGGAAATTCACATCTCTTCTTACCTCTATTTGCCTCTGACCTGGTACATAAATCATGTAGGCCTTGGAATTCTCATTGTACCCCACAAAAACCCCTTTCTTTTCTGAGGGTTCCATCTTTGTCCTCTTTTCCTTAGGGACATGAATATACACATGACATCCAAATATCCTTAGATGCCCTACTTCAGGTTTGATCCCTGAGAAGACCTCTTCAGGAGTCTTGTCCTTCAAGATAGCATGTGGACACTTGTTCTGAATATACACAACAGTGGAGGTAGCTTCTGCCCATAAAGAATTTGGTAGATACTGGTCAAACTTCATTGCTTTCGTTGCCTCACAAATAGTCATGTTTTTCCTCTCAGCAACACCATTTTGTTGAGGGTTATATGGCACGATCAAGTGTCTCTTGATTCCTGTTGACTTGCAGAAATCCTCAAACTAAAGAGATTCAAACTCTCCTCCATTGTCTATTCTAAGGATTCTAATGTGTTTCTCTGTATGATTTTCAATAAAGGCTTTATACTCTTTGAATTTATCAAATGTGTCACTTTTAGCTTTAAGAAAATATATCCAACATTTTCTTGAGTAATCATCAATAAAAATGACATAATACAAACAACCACTGAGTGAGGGAGATGACATGGGACCACATACATCGGAATGAACCAGATCTAAGATGCCCTGAGCTCTGTTGTCACTACTAGGAAATGTTTTCTTTATATTTTTACCTAGCATGCATCCCTTACAAGATAGCATGTGGACACCTGTTCTGAATATACACGACAGTGGAGGTAGCTTCTTCCCATAAAGAATTTGGTAGATCGTGGTCAAACTTCATTGCTTTCAATGCCTCAAAAATAGTCATGTTTTTCCTCTCAGCAACACCATTTTGTTGAGGGTTATATGGCACAATCAAGTGTCTCTTGATTTCTGTTGACTTGCAGAAATCCTCAAATTGAAGAGATTCAAACTTTCCTCCATTGTTTGTTCTAAGGATTTCAATGTGTTTCCTTGTCTGATTTTCAATAAAGGCTTTATACTCTTTGAATTTATAAAATGTGTCACTTTTAGATTTAAGAAAATATATCCAACATTTTCATGAGTAATCATCAATAAAATGGCATAATACAAACAACCACTGAGTGAGGGAGATGAAATGGGACCACATACATCAGAATGAACCAGATCTAAGATACTTTGAGCTCTATTGTCACTACTAGGAAATGCATTCTTTATATTTTTACCTAGCATGCATCCCTTACAAATTTCATTTTTACTAAGAGAAATAGAGGGCATGCCACATACCATGTTCTGTAGATCTGGAAGAACTTTGTAATGAAGATGTCCAAGTCTTTTGTGCCACAACTCGTTGGAGCTAGTTTCATCATGAGCCAATGCCTGAACTGACTGTCCTAACATGACGTACAATCCTTCACTGTGAGTTCCAATGGTTTATGCTATACTAAGTGACTACCTTTAGCCCATAGTAGTACCTTCATGTCCTTGAAGATCACCCAATACCCCTTGTCCTCGAGGATTGCAATTGATAGTAGATTCTTCTTGAGCCTTGGAACATATAATACTTCATCAACATGAAGTCTAGCCCCATATTCCAATCTGAAGGAGATAGACCCTACTCCCCCTATCTTGTAACATTTTTCATCCCCAAGCTTGACCTGCTCTGCAAAAGATTTTGTCTCGAAATCTGAGAGGTTCTCCTTGTACTCTATCATGTGCTTTGATGCACCACTGTCTACTAACCAAGTTTTCGGCCTCGTGGAAACTAAACTAGATAAGGCAGAAACCAAATAATATTCTTTCCTATTTTCTTTCTCATTAGAAGGACTTTTCTGATTTCTTTTGGATTCATCATCCTCAACAGTTGAGGCATGATGCTTCCCTTTCCTAGTATATTTCCTTCTAAACCAACAATCTATAACAAAATGACCCAACTTATGACAACTAAAGCATTTAATCTTAGATGTATCAATATTATTGCCTTTGAATGTACCTTTGGTGTTTGGCTTCCCCTGAGAGCCTTTCTGGAAAGTTCCTTTCTTCTTTCCCTTGAACCTTGATGCTAAGGTTGAGTGCTCTTCTTTCATTGGCTCACTCCTGGTAGTTGTGTGACTCTCCTCCTAGAGGCAATCATGCCATAACCTCTCAAACATGGGTTGAATCTCTCTCCCACTTACACTGGATAAGAAGGTCTCCCATGAAGAAGGAAGACCATCAAAAATGGCCTGCACTAAATCATCATCGTCCACTGTCACCACTGTGACCAAAATCTGATCTCTAATCTGAGCTATCCTGGAACAGAAAGATGCCACTGATTCACCTTTCTCCATCTTCAAATACGTAAGCTTGTGCTTAAGTGTCCTCTTTTGACTTGGATCCTGTTTCTCATACAGATTCACCAAGGTATCCATACAGTCCTTGGCAGTCATCAACGAAGTCATTGTAGGAATTATATTGTCTTTGACTGAGTCAAAGATGATTCGCTTGGCCTTTGCTTGACTCTTCCTGAAGGTCATTCTTCATGCATTATTCGTTGGTTCCTCCACCATTGTGGTCACATACTTCTCAAGATCATGCTCTTGCAAGATATTTGTTATACGGAGCTTCCACACATTAAATTTGGTATCTCCTTCAAGCCTATCTTTGGCCCTGACTGAAATGAAGGATGTCATGGTCTTCACACTGGAAAATTAATCAAGCTTGATTGGATCTGTGTATACCTGCTGCTGCACTTCAACACGTTTAACACACCCTAAGCTCTGATACCATGTTAAATTATGAGCTCGATTACTTATGCGGATTAATTAATTTATTTTCTTCAATACTTTGATTCCAACTTAATACACTTCAACTAAATTCCAAATCATAATCGAATAACAATAAATATGTAGATAAGTAAACATGCACATCAACAACACATATACCCTGGGGAAACCCTATACAGGGAGAAAAACCCCAGAAAACAATATTCCTTTATTGCATTAATAATATAAGATCTCTTACAAATATCCACCATGAATGTTCTACTCTCAAAGAGCTTTCCAAGATGACTCTAACCTGACAAAGACTTAAAAGACCTTGCTGAAATACACCTTTGATATGTTTTCTCTTTATCACTGATTTGCTCCTCTATTACTTCACCTTCAACCTGCATATGAAAACTATGTTTCAAAATTGTGCTGCAAAATTGTGTTGAAGACAGGATTCGACCTCTTCTTATATAGGCTGAAGAGGGGTATAGGAGAAGCTCGAAATAGTAACATGATTCCATGCTTTAGTCATAACTCAGCTTCGTACTTTAGTTCGAACTTAGAATGAGACTTGAGATTGGTTACAACTCAGCATTACACTTTAGTTCAAACTTAGAACTAGACTTGAGACTGACATGCTTTAGTTCGAACTTAGAACTACACTTAAGACTTTAGTTGCAACTCAACATTACACTTTAGTTCTAAAATAGAACTAGACTCAAGACTTTAGTTGCAACTCAACATTACACTTTAGTTCTAAAATAGAACTAGACTCAAGACTTTAGTTGCAACTCAACATTACACTTTAGTTCTAAAATAGGACTAGACTCAAGACTTTAGTTACAACTCTTGACAAGGCAATTTGAAATTCTCTTCATGGTGGATAATGTTTACACTTGCCAATGCACTAGATCAATACAAATAATTCATTTGCAATAATAGGAATATCGTTTGTTTCAAGCTCATAGGATTTTTATATTCAACCTAACTTTTGCTAGATGCCTTGACTTTTGCTCATGGCTCACAAGGTTTGACTAGACTCACAGAGGTTGTGTTCCCCCTGAATTTTGCACTAGTCTGTCTATGCTCACAGAGGTTGTACGTTCCCCCTGACTTTTGCACTAGAGTGTCTATGCTCACAGAGGTTGTGCATTCCCCCTAACTTTTGCATTAGACTCACATAGCATCTCATTTGTCCTAACTTTTGGTTTGACTCACAGAGGTTGTGCGTTGCCCTTGGCTTTTGTCAATACCTCACAAGACTGGTTGATTCTCCAAATCTCCCTGGCTAGCCTCAGGGTGGCCCATATGGCCTCTCATTGAAGAATGATTGTCGATGCTGCCAAATTTAACATAGGGTTGCGGGTGCGGTGTCATCGGAAGGTCCAGTCGCCTAACGACTTCTACTCAGATCAGGTTCTTCTAACTACCTCTATCGACAACGAAATGAAGCAGATATGTGAGAGAAAGAGGCATTCCCCTGCCTTTGGTTCTTCTGGTTTGCTTGGCTAGACTTTGATGGTAGCGACAGTAGCATTGGGTTCATCATCGATAATCTGTCTCCCTCCTTATGGATTTAATTCGGATTCAAAATCAACCTCTGACTCGGAAACCTTCAGCTCAACCACGAGTGACTGCTTGATATAAACATAAGCAGTCACTCGTTAAAAAGAATCAAACAATTTTTGAAAATTACTTATTCTGTAAGTAATTATGTTGATAAGCATATATGTATTGAGAAAAGTCAAATTTAATATTGATCTTTTAATCATAAGAGGGTTTTTATAGACACGATTTAATATGTTTAGAATATTCTTTGTCTTTACAAGAAATTGAAGGTTAAAATTTTATAAATTATCCTCCTTACATATTGTTGATGAGCTTTTTAGGCCTGCATGATATAAACATAAACATGCAAGCCCCAAAAATACTTATATATACATGGGCACTCATGCCCCACCTATTTTGGTTCACTTACCTATAAAACATATAGGTTTACAACTTGGAATTTAACTTAAATGTATTATTTAAAATAAAACAAAATCTTTAAAATCAAAATTTTCGATACCATATATATAACATAACATTTAACATAGCATGATGCACGTAATTCCTAATGGACCAAGTAAGAATGTTTATATCCATTACCATAGTGACATTTGATTAAGTAAATGACTTTGGTAGATTTAGTGACTATGGAATTTGAATGTTGACCCACCAATCTAATGAGCGAAGAAATAGTGACATTTGATTAACTAAATGATACATGGAAATGAGATGCTTATGATTGATTCTTTAGTATATAAAGAATGCACACATTAAAAATGGTGTAGATTTACTATCAGAGTGTGTAGATTCACTACAAGACAAGGCAAAGACATATTTAATTATCGACTAATATAAGACCAGGTAATTATCAACTAATACTTGAAGTGTAGATTCACTACAAGACATGTTTGATTATCAACTAATAAGAAAAGCACTACAGGAGCACATCATCCGATCATCTATTTGGTTAAGAAAAGCACTGGAGGAGCCTGCGGCCCAGCTAAGCTATGTTTGATGACCTAGGCATGCAGATCCATGCACGCAGCGTTTAAAAAGAAATGCAGATCATCTATGTTTGATGACCTGCGCACGCAGCGTTTAAAACTGTGCTCTTCTTAGTACAAAGACAGGAAAGGCTGTTTATTATAGATTTAAGAGTGCCAAGGATTATGAGTTATTGCGTTTGGAAGGTCCTTTCATTTCTATTCAAGATTTGAAAACCAAAATTTTTGAATCCAAATATCTGAGCAAGCTGGGTACAGATATTGATATTGTGATTTCAAATGCTCAAAGTGGCCAAGGTAATAATTAATTAATTCTCTGTT
>JASDQU010103248.1:72944-116935 GCA_032191745.1 Picea mariana | reverse complement strand
ACCTTTTCAACAACAACTGGAAGGGGGGCCTCAAGAACAAAGACATTTTCATCAACAACAACTGGAAGGGGGGCCTCTGAATCCAAATCATATGACTTATTTTCATCAACAACAACAGGGGGGGAGACCTCTGAATCCAAATCATATGACTTATTTTGTTCCAGATGTCCAAGAAGAGCAGCATGTGGCATCTGTACTTTTACATCAACAACAACAGGAGGGGGGACCTCTGAATCCAAATCAGATGACTTATTTTGTTTCAGATGTCCAAGAAGAGCAGCAAGCGGCATCTGTACCTGTTCATCAACAACAATTGGAAGGGAGACCTCTGAATCCAAAAGAGCAGCAAGCGACATCTAATGATGGTTTCTCCCAGTCTGTATTTCCGTTGGGGATTACTGTTGGTTCGGATTCAGACAACCCCCCATTGAATACAGATTTACGTGCGGCAGCTAGTGGTCCATTTGACATCGGGAATTCTGATTTTGATTTTGATTTCGATTTCAATTTCGATTGGAATTCGATTTTGGGGAGATAAATTTGGAATTCTGATTTTCTGGAGAGTCTACATGATTTGGATATCTATTGGGAGCAGATAAATTTCGGTGATATTGATTTGGATATCGATTTGGGAGACAGAAATTTGGGAAAATTGCAGTAACTTGTAAAAATAAATTTCAGTAGCCCATTAGGGAAAATCAATTTTCAAAGAGTGCAGGCAGTGATTGATTATATGAAGAAAATAAAATCCTGTAGTGGATGATTGATTATATGAAGAAAATAAAATCCTGTAGTGGATGATTGATTATATGAAGAAAATAAAATCCTGTAGTGGATGAAACAAAGATGTTATTCGGGGAAATATAATAATATTTATATATTTAAAGTTTTGAATAATGTTTATGGTGGATGGGATGATTTCAAAATTCATTGAAATTGAAATTTATTTGAGTATACACTGGGCAGTGTGATCACATTCCACAAGCTCTTGCTTGTGGGATCATCCGTTTGTTCCAAATAAGGCTCTTTCAGATGAGTGGGATGCTCAAATACATGGACACCTGATCCATCTATTTTATTCAGGAATTTTCTATTTTTTCATACTTGTCTTCTTCTTCCTGCTGAAGACCTTATCTATATCGAGTTGAACTTCCCACTAAGCTTCGATGGTTGGTTGGTTGGTTGATGGACTTATGAATTGCTTGTAATTATACTGAAAACGTGCATGATAGAACCCCTTTTATGTTTAAAATGAATTATGGCTCCCATTATATTTTTAGCTCAGTTTGCCATTGTTCTTTGTTTTTTAAAAGCTTGTGCTTCTAGCCTTATACTTGTGGAAGGGAATTGATGCAATTTCATGTACAATTTTTCTTTCAAAGCTCATAAAATGTTTGAATACATTTTGAAAGAAACAAAAAAATGCTCTGTTTTCTTTTTTCATTTTTTCATCCTTTACTAGTTGAATGAAGTTAGAATGGAGGTGAATAAAGGGGCTGCAGTTGAAACAAAGGGGCAGATACAGGAACTACTTCCAGCTGCTTCTACTTCCAGTTGATTCTGTGGACGAATATACCAGGTTGGTCTTGGCAAATGCCTTGTACTTCAAGGGTACATGGCAGAAGGAATTTGATTCCTCAAAAACAGAGGAAGGTACTTTTAATTTGCTTAATGGTGAAACTGTGCAAGTGCCCATGATGGCAACGACAAAGAAACAATTTATCAAGAGAGTTCGTGACTGCCAAATTCTCCATCTTCCCTATGTCCAAGGACAGGACAAGTGGTCTTTTTCCATGTATTTCCTCTTGCCTGATAAAAAAAATGGCCTGCCTGATCTTGAGAAAACTATCGATCTTAATTTTTTTGAGAATCATCTATCCCAAGGACACGAAGTGAAGGTAGGGTCTTTTCAGCTACCTCACTTCAAGATTTCCTTTGCTATCGAGGCACATGAATTTCTGAAAAAGTTGGGTTTGGTCTTGCCTTTTTCTAACGGGGCAGACTTCAAAGAAATGGTGGATTCACCTGTGGCCAACCCAACTTACTGTACATTTCAAATGTTTTTCACAATTCATTTGTGGAGGTTAATGAAAAGGGCACTGAAGCTGCAGCTGCTACTGCAACCATTGTTCATTGAGGAGCTTCCAGATGGATCCTGTTGAGGACTTTGTAGCTGACCATCCTTTCATGTTTGTTACCAAGGAAGAGCTAACTGGACTGATCCTCTTTGTTGGACATATATTGAACCCTTTGAATAGCTAATCTCAAAGAGCGTTTTGCAAAACTGAAGTTTTCAAAGAACGTTTTGCACAACTAGAAGTTTTAGAAGCAGAGAATAAGTAAAAACTGATGTTTATGTCATTGGTTTGAAAAGAGAATCAATAAAGGTTTCTCAGAAGTTGAATACCACTTTGACAAGATACAAAGAACCGTTCTTTTTCTGGTTACCTCCTATGGGTTTGACTAAGCTTAGTTAGCAAATTCCTTTTCTTATTTTTTGAAGTACTTAAAACATTACATATAGTTGTTGTAGTACAAAATGCTATTAAATTAAGGTTTACAAAGAAGATTGCAGGAGTCTCTCTCTGTGTAGATGCATATGGAATCACTTAAAAGTTTGGCTTGCATATTTTCGTGTATTTTGTTCTTATACCTCTATTACACATAGGCATTCAGTAATTTTAATCAGTTATGGCTTGACTGATATCTCCATTTCGCAGTGAAAAATGATAATAGAAATTTTAGGATAAATATGGAGATTAATCAATAGTTTTTCATGAAAGCACCACTGTAAGAAAACTTTTTTTAATGAAAGCACCACTGTAAGAACACTTTTGTTTTCCTTGATAAAGGAAACGTTTATTTCTATGGAATGCTTTTAGACATTCCCTTTATTCTCTTATATTGAAGAGAGCTAGCTAAATTTCACTCCTAATCAAGACAAATTTTAATTTCTAGTTTTTAAAATGGTTGACAGAAAATGCATACATATTCTTGGAAATCATGCTTTATACATTTCAAAGTTGTATCTCATATTTTAAATTTGATATCTCATTTCTTACATTTACAAGAGATCAAAATATTCCACATCACATTCACTGATGATTATCGATAAGGTTACATTTTAGATCTTGCATATAATTTATGGCCTTAATATTTGCATCATGGATTGGACAATGTCAGTCTTCCAAAAGGAAAAGGTAAAGTGATTCTCATTACATTGTCAATGTTACCCCTCATATTGCATGAGGTTTCACATTGTGATTTTCATCACATTCACTATGATTTTCATCACATATGACAGATACTTGTAGGATCACACTACTAGATTATTTGACAGATTTAGGGGGTTATTATGGGTGCACATGCTTTCCTCAGCACTTCCGCTTCCCTTTTGACTTGTTTTTACCATCACTAATGGTGGGTGTGCAGTGTCTAGAGGAAAGTAATTGATTGCACATTCTATTTGTTTATGCCCCTAGAGCATATTATGGTCTCCAGTGATTGATTATTGATATATCATGGTTGATATTTGAGGACTCTTTGTATTATGCTATATCTCAACTTTGTGGTGACATGGTGTATTGGTTTGTTATTAGGAAGGGTGTTCCAGATGGTCCCCTTTTGATTATGATGTTCTAGTCACCACATGACTAGGCTTGACATGGTGTTCATGTGACTTGGTGATCATTGGCTTAGGAGATGAGTTCCCTAGCACATCGGGGGGGTTGTATTTTACATGTTGATTACACCTTGGTATGATTGACATTACACTTGTGTGAATTCCCTAGCCTATTTGGGGGTTTTTGACACATATATCACTTTATTATGATAAGGATCGTCTATCATAGTGGAGTGCTCCTCTTGTTCACATATACTGAGGTGATTTAAACCCTTTCAATGGCTAGTTTGACCTACCTTTGACTTGATTGGAGGATTATTGTTTGAGTGCTTTGGCTTATTTGGCTTGTGTTCACATTTGGATTGGTTTCTTATGATGTGGATCATGGTTTAGGATGAAGTGCTCACCCTCTTTGGAAGACATGTCACGACATCTTCTCATATATTGTATTATTTTATTACTAGAGATGGGGTTGTCCCCTTCCTCCATGATAGTTATCTTTTTGCATGTGGATCTATGATATTGTAGTGGGTTGACTGCTCAATCTTAGGTTATAATTGTTGGCACATCTTTTGAGGAGTGGTTACACCTTGGAGACCACATTAAGGGCCTTTTCCTTTTCATGCCTTATTGGAGGGATGGTCCATGTAGAGGAGCCATACATGCCACTTGGAGGTGATTGTTGCACATTCTTTGAGGAGTTGTTAGTGGAGCAACTTATCGTGGAGAAGTTGAGGAGGATGTTGTCGCCTTGACATGGTCTTACACCTACTATGAGGAGGCATCCTACCACTTGGAGCTCATCTTGCTAGGAGATTTATACATGTGGCATGTCCACTCATATTTCGTTCATTGTTTGACTTGTCCACTCTTAGTTAGTTAAAGTGGATATTAGTTTTTAATGCATTCCTAGGATAGATCTAGGAATTTATCATGGATATTATTATTTTATTGTTGAGGAGGTTTGAGCCTAAAAATCTATATGACAGAGGCACCTCCCATTTGTAATGAATGTTGAAAGTGCTCATAACTTTGAAGACATGTTGCTAGATTTTTGTTGAAGGCTTAATGAAAATCAATGGTGCATTCTTGTTGATGTGAGGTGCTTTACTTGGAATCTATTTGTTTAACTCTGATGTTGATTTATGATGTCAAAGCTTGTTCATGAGGCTAAGGGAAATGGTTTATCAACCACACTAGAAGTAAACTAGGTGTGAAAATTCCTTTCTCTTTAGTTTCTTTTGTATTTTGTTAATGGAAATAATGTGGTTTGCATACAATACCTTAAAGAGGTGTTGCATTAGTTTATTTTCTTAACAAAATTCACCTTTGAACCGAGCTTGAAGGTGGATCTCTTTGAGATCCCTTCCTTCACAAATTTCTATATTAATTTCTATCCATTTAGGGACTGTTGTAGAATATATTTTGCAGTTTGGTTTTCCCATAAAAGATTGTTTAAGCAACTCATTGAGTCTTCCCTACTGACCCAATTTCCCCAATCTAGAATCCAGACACTTGTCCTCTCTTTCAACCAATGTAAAATATAAAAAATATATATTATTTATTTTGTGGTTTGCAAATTTGGAAATTACAGTTGAAATAAATAGAAATTAGATTTTCTATAAGTCTAGGAAACCTTTCATTTCATCATCTTTAACTAGACTTATTTCCCCTTTTCATAAATATGGAATTTGTGCTATAATCTCTTTCGAAACCATATTTACTATATGTCCTAGATGTCCTTTCCATTCCTTATACCTTTGGACTTAGTCTGCTGAGGGAATCCCCCTTTGTGTTGGAGGACAACTAGCCTAAAGTGATGCAAAATACTATTGAGGTGACAATGGGTATTTTTTCCAAGTTTCCCTTAGTGTCTCACTTGGTGATTGGTAATTTTGCACCTCAAGTGAGAATTTGGAAGGTAATATTTTGGCACTATTTCCAGGGATAAAGTCCATTTCCTCAATTCTTGAATTTTAGATTCATAATATTGATGAGCCGAGAGTTGAAATCTTATTGTAAAATCTCATCTTCTGACTCCACAAAATGAAGTTTTTCTTAAGAAGTAATATACAAGAAAATATTCACAAGGATTTGTTCACCTAATCCCATAACCTGGGAGATATTATAGAAGAAGGGTAAGCAAGTTAGCCCATGATTGTAGAATTCAAACAACCAAGACATTGACATTGTTGAAGATATAAGGTGTTTGTTTGAAAGTGACCTTGGTTATCCTAGCATAGTCATCATGGTTGCACCTTGGTTGGATGATATTTACAATCCCCTTAACTTTACAAACATCAACGTGTATCCTCATGATATACCAAATAAATCCATAAACAAATTATCCTCATTCCAGGGAAACAATGTTGTATCTACTTGAAATCACTAGAATGCTTTCATGAGCATGATCGTCAAGCACTGTATTGGGCATCTAGATATTCTCATGAAGTTGTGTGTTGTATCCTTGAAATAATATGCCATGGATTGGTTTATTAGCTATCGGATAATAACATTAGCACCAAGGATCGGTGGGAGAGTGTCTTCTCTAAAAAATGGGGAGACCGTAGAGATAACAAGTATTTGTTGGTTGCCCTCGATGGTATTAAGAGAAATAAAAATGAAACTGTAGAAGAGTTCAACAATAGGTTTAACCAAATAGTTCAAAGATTGCATACATATATTAAACCTCCAAACAAAACCATCTTTATATATTACCTTGATGCATTTGATGGATATTTTGGCTTCAAGATAAGAGAAAAATATCCCCATAACCTTAAGGCAACCCAAGATTCAACAATAAAAATTGATAAGAAATTGATTGCATATGGTAAAACAAATCAGCCTAGCTCTTCAAGAGCCAACATTGATAGACTGAAGTGAGGTTTAAAGTGATGAACACAATTGAGCCTGCTCATGATCCTATAACAACATTGATAAAAGCTACAAAACTTATGGAGTCCAATTTTACTTGATAAAAAATTGTCATGCAAAAGAGATTGGTGCAATTGGAAAGAGCTTAGAAACATAGATATCCACCACATGCAAATGGTGGATGGGATAGAAACAAAGTCCTTGGAACCATAATCAAAATAATACTCCCAGTTCATTTAAATCTTAATAATAATAATGTTGTTGATCATGAAACTTTCCCTTGGTGTAGAACTTGTCAAGATGGTCATGATGAAGACTTATGTCTATTAACTATACAAGTTAGGGAGTCAAATAATGAAGTTCCAATAGAGTTTGATAACATGAATTGTGTTGGGGGGGAAATTGTTACCATTTGTAGTGTAACGGGAAGAAATTACACTATCTTTGAGGATCAAATGAATCAAATTCAGTGAAAAGCATTGAATTGGACACCATCACAAGGATGTATGGTGAGAAGCCAACTTAGGAGGAAATAAGGAAAAAGATAAAGGATAAAGAGTGGATGACCTATCAGAAGAGGAATAAAGTAGTTCCATAAAGACTTGAAGTAGAAAGACAAATCCTAGAAAGGGATCCTATGAGTAAATTCCCCATGCAATCATTTGGAGCTGCTAAGGAACCTTCATTAGAAGGTCCTTTTGTAAATATAAGTTGCAACTAGAAAACATGAATAAATTGTTTGTTTTTTCATATGAATGTGTCAATTCCTTTCCTTGAATTGGAAAAGACTGCTCCCTAGAAAAGAAAAGATGAATAACTTGCTTGGTTTTGATGAAACTATTGAAGATTGTCTTGTAGTGTTACAAGCAATGAACCAGGAGAGGAGAAATGGCAGTCATAACCCCTTCTTTATCACCTTGGTGGTCAATGATGTGTTGTTGCATAATTGCATGATAGATTCTGAAGCATCAACTAATGTCATGTCACTCAAGGTAATAAATCAGTGGCGCCTCAGTACCACTCGACCTTACAACAATGTATGTGCTATGGATCAACGGAAATTAAGGTGTGTGGCCAAATCAATGATTTTTATGTTAAGTTGGTAGTTTATCCAACTATATTTATTTTGATGGATGTAGTAGTTATTGTTGTTTTGGATGTTTAGTGTATGTTATTATCAAGAAAGTGGGATGTTATTTTGGGCGGTAGTATATAGATGGGTTTATCTTATCCCACCATTCCAACATCTGAAGGTACTTTTGTGACCTCATATAGAGAGCATCCTAAAAAGTAACATGTAGAAAACCCAAATGAGTGGATGAATGAATTGGTTTGCATAAAAGATTATGAATTTGAAAACTATATTATTCTAGCTCATTCCTTAGACCTAGAGATTAGAGAACAATTTGAAGTGAAGAGTAAGAAAAAATGGAAGATTCATTTTGACGAAGTTCAATCTAGATCAGGTATAGGTGTGAGTATTGTTTTTACCTCTCCTTTGGGTGATGCCACAAGTTTTACCTATAGGTTTGAGTTTGAGCTCACACCGGAAGAATATAAATTTTTTTTGATTGGTTCTGAGTTGGTAAGAGACATGGGCATCAAAGTCTTGGAAGTTATAGGAGATTCAAATCTTGTGGTCATGAAAGTAAAGGTTAAGTTTGTAGTGATGAATGACATGTTAAAATGGTACAAGTGTGCAGTATGAGACAATATCGAATTATTTGATGCATTTTCTATCATGTAAGTCCCAAGGGAACAACATGCACAAGATTATGCTTTGGTTTTAGCTATTGTAACTACTCTTTAGTGATGTGAAAGCCTCATTTCAAGAGAAAGTAAAATGGAAATTATCTTCATACCTTCAGTCCCATATAATTTTAAAATTGGCAAGCTTTCAGTAATGATGAAAAAATAATAAGGTTCTTGAATAACTTGCAAGAGTTTGTGTAATATGAAGTTGATTGGAGGAGTGAAGATGAAGAAAACCCTAAAGTTGAGGGAATCATGGAGCTAAAGGATAATGAATTTTTGAAGAGCCTTGTTCCTTTAGAGATTTTTTTTGATAGATATGATATGTACAATCAAAATAAATAAGTGAACAACTTGAAGGATAGCATTGAGATCAACAATGGCTTAGAAATTAGCCCCAAACTTATGAAATTTAGAAAGAACATGCCAGTAGAAGAGAGAAGACATATAGATGATTTGATCAATCAATATAGAGATGTCTTCGCCTATACATACAATGAATTGAAAGCTTACGAGGGGAATATCATTCAACATACCATCCCTTTGAATAAATATGCACATCCATTTAGACAAAAATTGAGGTTGACAAATCCTAAATTGGTTCCCCTAATTCAAAAAGAGCTTTAGAAAATGTAGGCTACTAAAATCATTCCACCCATGAAATATTCATCTTGGTTAGCGAACCTAGTGATAGTGAGAAACACAAATGGTGAAATTGGGTTGTGTGTTGATTTCAAGAACCTAAATCAATGATCTCTCAAGGATAACTACCCTCTTTCAAATATGGAGAATTTATTGCAAAGGGTCACAGGATCATATATGTTGTTGCTTGAGATTTCTGGAAGTAAACCGTGTGTAAGTTTTGAAATATCAAACATTTTGAATAGACACTCCACCCATCATCAGGGACAATACAATATGTAGAGGAAAATCAAGGACTACAACTTTGATTGTCCTTGATTATGGGTGGAGTGTCCACTCAAAAAGTTGTATGTTTCAAAACTTGCACACCATTTACTTCCAGAAAGCTCAAGCAACATGATAAATAACTGTGAAATCATACACACTAAGATCAAATATGGTTTCATTTTGGATGGATTTTCATGATACAATCCAGTATTACTGAAGAAAGAGGATCGACATAAGACAACATTCACTACACCATGGGGAACCTATGAATATTTTAGAATGTCATTCAAGTTATTGAGTGCTGGATCAACATTTCAAAGGGAAATGGAATTTTATTTCAAGGATATAATTGGAAAGATCATCAAGATCAATGTTACCAACATCATGATATTATCGTATTTTGGAGGGCCGACATATTTTCCGATATGTTAATTTTTCCAACATTTTCCTATATTTTCCGATATTTTCCCGAATGTTTCCAATATTTTATGTTATGAACCCTTGACGATATTTTTAGCGACACGATGTTGATAAAAATGGTTGAGATATATCAGGATGATTTGATAATGTTTCCAAGGAAATAGGAGATCATATTAAACATTTAAGGTAGTTGTTTGAAAGGTGTAAAATGTATGGGATATCATTAAACCAAAAGAAGTAAATCTTTGGAGTTGATTAAAGAAATCTCCTTGGTCACATAGTGTCCAAGGAAGGAGTTAAGTTTGACCCATTGAGAATATAAGAAACTCAATAGATCCCATTTCCTGGATGCAAGAAAGTATTGTAGTATTTCTTTGGAAATATTAACTTCATTAGGAGGTTTATACCCAACTTTGTAGAGATTACAAAGTCCATATCTAATTTGTTAAAGAAGGATTAGGTTTTCCAGTGGAATGATGAGAGTAAGAAGACATTCAATAAAATAAATGAGGAAATTGTAACAACACTGATATTAGTGAGCCTTGATTATTCAAAGGATTTTTAGTTATTCTCATTTGCATTTAAGGATACTATAGTATGTGTGTTGTTACAAATGAATGATTAAAGATGGATCAACCCATAGCATTTATGAGTAGGGTACACATAGATTCAAAGTTGAAGTATACCATTATGGAGAAGTAATCATATGCTCTTGTACAATCTCTAAATCATTTAAAAGTTATTTAGGGTATTCCAAAATAATAACATATGTCCCCCACCAAGATGTTAAAGATATTCTGACCCAACATGATTGTCTAAGTATCAGAGGAAAATGGGTGTCTAGAATCCAAGAATATGGCATGGGGATTAGGCCAACAAAACCAGTTAAGGTATAGGGATTATCCAAGATGCTTATAAAAGGAAATGAAAAGGATTTAACCATGGAGGAAGAAGAAGTCACAAAGATGGTGTTTGTAGTGTTGGAAGAATTAGAGAAACATGAATGGTACTCAAACATTATTTATTATTTGAAGAAATTGACATGTTCAGATCATTTGGTTGATCATACTATTTTATCAAGTGGATTGAGATAATACCCACCAAGAGGGTAATTGACAAAGTGGTAATGGATTTTTTGGAGGATTAGATAATCACTAGGTTCAATGTCCCAATAAAGATTACAACCAACAATGCCAAAACATTCAGCTCAACATGTTTATCAACCTTTTGTTTCAACTATGGCATTATCTTATCTCATTGACCCAACATATTTATAAAACTTTTGTTTCAACTATGGCATTGGATTAACTGAGTTGAGAAACAAGAATTTAATGGTTATCATCAAGAATATGATGGGTGAAAACAAAAGAAATAGGGATAGTAAGATAAAGTATGCATTATGGGAAAATCAGATTACAAGGCAACAAGAAAAATCTCATTTGAGTTGGTATGCATGATGTGGGTCACATTGCCTATTCATCTGAATATCCCATTGTATTACTTGCTACAACGTTTCACATTAGATCAAGAAGAAATTTAGGAAAGGGTGAACTAAATGGTAGAGCATGATGAGAATAGGTGGAAGGCATTTGATTACCTTGCTCAGAGTCAAGATAAATTCAAAGGTACATTCAACATGAGGGCTTGGCCAAGGACTTTATGGAAAAGAGATATGGTTCTCATGTGGGATAAGAGGAAAGGTAAATTAGGAAACACAACTAGTTTGACAACTTATGGTTGGGTCCCTTCTAGAATGAAGATGTCCCAAGAACAAATTCTTTCTACCTCATCCACATGGATAAAGAAAAGTGGTAGTTTTCTATTAATGGGCATATTTTGAAGAATTATTTTTTTATGACAATTAGTGCCATAGGCAGATTATTAGGGTAAGAAATGAATAAGCTTGTATGAGAAATATATTATATCATTTGTTTCATTTTATGCTCCCTTTGAAATTTAGGATCATGTCTTGTTTTAGAGTTGTTCTTGACATCATGATGCCATTATATTGTATTAACATTGAATATTTATTTTGATTTCATCATGTGGTGTGTCTGTTGATATTATGGTAGTTGCAGGGGGTATTAATCTCTACGTGTAACCTTTGACGAGACTAGAATATTTCGATAAGCAAGAGAAACCCTAAAATGTTGGATAATAACCCTAGAAGACAAGTCAACTCAAGAGAATAATTAATATTGAGTTATTAGCCTCCATGAAGAGAAGTCGGCCCAGTCAGGTGAGTTGGAGCAGTATAAATAGAGGGCACTAGAGATCATTTGGACTCACTCACTCTCACAATTGCATAAGGACAAGTGTTGCACATGACTAGAGGATAGTTGCAGCTGCTGCAGTGGTGAATTGGTCTTTGGTTATGGTTGGAATTTCTTCTTGGTTATGGTTTGTACTTTCTTCCTGGTATGCTATCTTTAGAGAGAGGTATGCTACCTTGGTTTACTATTGGTTCTAGGGTTTGCTTCCATAATTATTCTCTCTGTCAATGTTAAGGTGCTTAGGGGTGGCCTTTATGCCTATGGTTGGGTGACAATATTGTTATATTGTCTATGGTCAAAATGAGCACACCTATTATTCTAATAGGTTATGGTCCTAGACTATCTTTAGACAGTCTAACCACTGGAAGGTAGATTGGGAGGATTTGCTCAGTTGTAGTTGAGTTGCAGTCAAAGTTTTTGTTGCATCAACGAAACCCTAACCCTCATGTTAAGGAACCTTAAGTGAATCTCTTGACCTAATTCCTAGATAACCTAGTGCACCCTAGCCTAGCGCACCTCCTGGTACTCTCAGCAAGTGAAGACATCAAGCTTGGAATTTTGGTCAAATTCAACATTTGACCAAGTCAAAATCTAAGGTTGACCAGTTAAAAGGTCAAAATGAAAGGTAGTTATGAAGACAAAAGACCTATCATGAAGAAAGTGTATGTTGTGCCCAAGAGAAATCTACTGAAAGGAACATTATAATATTTACCAATCCTCTAGTAGCTAAACCTCTGGTCCAACAAAGTCATTCTAAGGATTACCATCATAGTTGGGTAACAAAGGTATGCACTCATACATGTTATTTTTAATCTGTATCATTAGAATGAGTGTGTTTGCATGAAATGTACAATGGATCTTGTCCAAAGAAATGATCTTGGATTCAGTGCATTCAGAAGATCAACACACTCTCCAGGTTTGACTTGATATGTCTCTAGCTGTTATGGCATTATGAACTTCTAGTCAAAGTTAAAACTATAGTCAAGATCTTATAAGGTTGAGATCATATTCTTTAACTCAGTTTTTCTGTCAAGAGAGCATATTGTTTTAAGTTTAAAAGAAAGGTAAAAAAGGATACTTGTCTCAGAAGAAAATCAATCCAAGAGGAACAATAACAAGACTCCAAGTTTGCATATCAAATTTGAAGTCTTTATTATTGTCACTTAAGTGAGTATTGATAAGTACTTAGTAGCTTATACTACTCAATGTACTTATTTGAAAGCATGAACTAACACCTCCTCTAGGAGATATTTCTTGTTCTTGTTCTCAGAAAAGATCATCTTAGTAATGATACCAATAAACTATCCTTCATATGAAAGATGTTGTCTCGGAAACACTGTGGTTCTTGTTGCCTTAAACGGGTTATTTCATGAAGGATATCGTGAATATGTCTTTCCAGGATGTAGCAATTTATTCTATCCTTTTTTTTATTCTTGTTTCGATTTCTTATCATAAACATATTGTCTTGGATCTTTCTTTTGTTTATTGTCTTGTTCTGGGCAGGTACCCTTTTGAAATATGTTGACAAACCTTGATGAACAATCTTTGTGGAAGTTGTCATAGAGGAAGTTTATAAGGATGACACTTTATAGAAAGAAAAGAGAGATGCAGCAGACGAAAGCATGGACACTCTCAAATAGAGGGAATTGATTGCAGAATTCCAAAAACATGCAGTCTCAGAATAAAAACAAGGAAGTTCTAGATATTGTTCATTCATGCATGAAGTTGGGATTAGGAGGGAGCAAATCCCCAATGATATAATGCATTGAAGAATATGTGAAGACTTATAAATAGAATATTTGATATATAGAAGATGAGATTCAGGGCTAGAGCATTCTCCCAGAAGAAGGGAGAAGACTATGATGATAGCTTGTTCCAGTAACCATATACACCTCTAGCTGAACCATTATATATCTTGTAGTATCCATGGGTTGGAGTTTACATCAGATGGATGTAAAGATTGTTCTTCTCAATAAAGTAATTGAAGAAGAAGCATATGTATATCAAACTCAAGGTTCTGAGGTATACCAGAAAGAGACCCATGATTGCAGATAGAAGAAGACCTTGTATGGAACCTGGTGCAAAGCCTCTCATGTACAACAAAAGCGTGGTGAAAACTTACTATGGAAGAGTAAGTGTATCAAAAAGGTTATTCAGAAGTCTGAGATGATGGATTACAAATCTGTGGAAAAATCCCATGATGACAGATCTGAAGAATTTGAGAGACTGTAATCCAGTAGACTCGTCCATGTATCGACAATTGAATGGCTTGTTAATGTATTTGGAGAATACTCAACCGAATATTTGTTTTGTTGTGAAAATAGTTCAAGGTGGAACCTAGCCATGAGAATTGAATAATTGCAAAGCATGCCTTGAAATATATTTGTGTGATGTTTGAGCTATTATATATAGCTGCATGGATTTATCGATTTAGATTGGGCAGGGAGTGAAAATGATAGATGTGACGTCCCTGACTTCCCAAGCCCCGGGGCATGCTACTACAATTCTTCTCTAATCTATAACATACCCAACCATATTCCAGTCGGGCTACGCCACACAAAAACTCTTGCGTAACATCATACATATATAAAACTTAACAGACAATTGCATTCTCCTAATACATAGAATAATGCAGAAATAACAGTAAGCCTACACATACATCATATACAAACAATACTTATAAATATTAAACATGTACAAATATACAACATGTAAATGAACATAGAAATGGTACTTATCTTTTATAGATGACCACCAACTGTGTGCAGACCTTCCACGAACCTCTCAGCCATAGACCACGCTGCTCATCACTCTCGGTGTAACATCCTCGACCCTCCAAAGGCCAAGAAATGCTACCAACACTTATGACCTTATCCCTTTAAAGCTCTAATACCAAAATGTAACATCCCCGACCCTCCAAAGGCCGGGCAATGCTACCAACACTTATGACTTTATCCCTTTAAAGCTCTGATACCAAATGTAACATTCTCGACCCTCTAAAGGTTGGGCAATGCTACCAACACTTATATAACATGCATTTAAATAAATTCAATACATTAACACAGAGTAAGCACATAATTACTACTAGCATACATAATCCATGGCATTAACAATAATTCATATGCACAACATTAAACATCATCACAACAGAATACATGATAATATTGCAAGCATCACAAACATGCATTTAAAAGCTAAATTTAAACACATGCATATACTTATCTTTGAAACTAGATGTAATTCACCAACTGCGTGTAGACCTTCCATGAACCTCCCAGCCTTAGACCGCATTGATCATCACTCTCAATGGTAGGTCACCCCCAAGCTAGGACTAAGCTCCACCGACAGGGAATCCTAGGCTAGGCAAGGTCAACGAGAAGACACCCAGTTACAAAGGAAGGATTTTTTCCCAAGAGTCACTTATGCCCACTGCTCATAGACTCTCATTCCCCACATGCTTGTCCCACCCCAGGAGTATATGACTTCATTGTCACTAAGACAGTCCTTCAACTGCTAACTTCCGTTGCCTTGGGCTTCAACAACAGACCGAACCAGAAGTCTTAGATTTTTGTAGCAGCTACAGGACTCCTTCCAGGAGTTCTTACTTCCTTAGAAAAATCTCTCACTTGGAGAGAGTTGCTCACAGTTTTTTCAACCTGTTCTTGTGACCAATTCCAGCATAGTGAGGACACAACAACAAGGCTCAACAACACACTTTCAATGGTAGCAACCTCACACGGTCAGTACTACGCTGCCACGATAGCCCACTGGGATAGCACAACACGATCCAGACAAATTTGGGTTTCTCAATCATGCAACATGTAACAGAATCACGGTTATGGTTTCAGTATTCCGTAAGGGTGCATAGAAATCTCACGCATAGGCTTGAACTGTCCAGTTAAGGGATCTGAAAAAAACACCAGATAGAGTTTGATCATGGGCAGTCACGAGTTCAGGCAGAGGATGGTGAATTGGAAGGTCGAATCCCAGGACTTAGGTGATGATTGGCCCAATGCAGACCCCCAACACAACTTATTCCTATGGTTTTAACTACATGCGCCTGGTTCGACACATGTCGCCCATGAAGCTGCATGCGCTCCATTAACATGTGTTCCTCTCCAGGAACTTAGGAAAAAACATTTACATTTACACAGTAATTTGGAATAATAATAAATTATTATTCCTAAGGTCTTAAGACCCCAAGCTTAGCCCCTCTTTCTTACCTTTCATCCCCCTCTCCATTACCCAGGCTTTGTGGAAGCTTAGTCCCCCATCACTCATTCATCATGGTTGGTCCACACGTAGAGATGTTTATCTTTTATTAATAATGTGCATAATTACATGTACAAAATCAGGCTCCTAGCCTTTAACACTTAGGCTCTTCGGCCTAATAAACACATAAGCCTATCAACTTATCAATACTCGGCTCACCAGCCTACAAAACATGATTACAATAGGGCTCGTCCTTTGGGATATTACACTCAGCAGTGGGTTAACCCTGATCTGGGAATAAACTCCACCTGGGTAAAGGTATTCGTAGTCTAGGTTGAGACAATGGGATGCTACATAGTCAATTCGAAAGGATTCCCTCCCAGGAGCCAACTTATACACAAATCCTATAGCTTCTCATTCCCCACATGCCTTTCCCACTCTAGGAAGTGTCCCCCTTCTTTGCTAAACATTCCCTCATCTATCTTACTTCCCTTCCAGGGATTCAACAACAAGCCAGAAAGGAATTCTCAGAGCACTATAGATGTTGTTGTGTTCCCTCCAAGAGAAATCACTTCCCCAACAACCTCTCTCACTTGGAGAGAGTTACTCACATGCCTAACAACATACTTCTTATTTCCAACAAACTCTCTCAAATAGAGAGAGTTTCTCATAGGCCTGACAACCTACTTCTTTAGTCCACAAGACTAAAAACTCGCCTCTTCAATCCCACTCTTAGACAACCAACAACAGGCTCAAGTGAAAAAAACAACAAACTTCAGCTAATGCACAGGTGATGGAAGCCACAACCTCCTTCAGGTTTGGAATAGGCACTTCTCATAACAAACAAGGTTAGCATAGGCTTAGGTAGATACGGGTGCGTTGTGCCATCCAACATGACTACGGGTTCTATTCATCACAAGAAAATATAGGAGATGGCTCCATATATGCATGCAGGTTTTAGAGGTGCATGCATGCTCAGAGGTCGATAATGGAGGTCATGGCTCCTTGCGTGAAGGCATGAGTGCATGGGAAGAATGGCCGGAATGGAAGGATCCCCCCTAATTAACGGACTTTCCCACAAAAAACTACATGTGTCAGGATTGACACATGGATCTCTTGGATCCTGTTCCTCTCCACTTGGAGTTAGTTCCTTACCCCAAAGGAACTTAGGATTACATGAGTTATTTCCCAACCTTAGTATTTTAGGAAATATATTATAATATTCCCTTAGAGATAATCCCTCAAGCTTAGCCCTTTTTCCCTATCCTCCTAGCCCCATCCCTTTCCCTTCCTAGTGGAGCTTAGTCCCCCATTCTCTTTTATCACGGTTGGTATACACACAACCATGTATTAATATTAATGATATGAGTATTTACATATACAAAAATAGACTCATTGGCCTTTAGCATCTAGGCTCTCTGGCCTAATAATTACATAATCCTGCTAGCTTATAATCACTTGGATCACCAACCTAAAACAATATTTACATTCATAGTTACAACTAGGGCTGGATCTTGGGATATTGCAATCCCTTCCCCTTATTTTTCCATTGTCCTCATTGCAACTTATTTATACATTACCATCAATATTTTTAAAAGTATTCAAAAAGCTCCAAGATTTAGCTATTGGAAGCTTGTTATCCATTTGGTTCTCTACTTTCCAGCACCAATTTTGGTATTCATACTGCAACTGGAAGTCAATTTCTCTATTCCATAGAGCTGCTTCCAGAAATAATTCTGCTCATTGTTCCATTTGACACACCCTCCTTATGGAAGTTACCATGCCATAAGCATCCTTGAGTTTCCTCCTCCTTGTTACACTCACCATTCCAAGCTTAGGAATCCCTTCACTACTATGTAGTCCTTCAACGATCCATCTTGCCAAGGGTTTCACACACAAGGAAAGCACTAACCCATTACCAAAATCCCACCAAGGTTCTACAATTATAGGGCTTTACTGTCCTCAACATTAATTCTTCTTTCTTGGCATTCCAACTTTAATCAATATTATCTCATCTGCATCACACACATGCAATTATCACGAGAGAACATAAAAGAATTCATTTAGAAATTCAAACTTATTTCATAAGTAATTCAACTTTTCCCCAAAATATGAAATTCTATTTCATAAATTTTCATTGATGTTACAATAATAGGATGCAATATTCCTTCTGGCTTTCAACAAGCACCATGTTGAATACCATTTTTCCTGCAATGATTCTATATGCATAGCTTCCATTAAGTGAATTTGATGCTCCCTGATTAGATGATGATAGTAGAAGATTCCATGCTTCTTTATTAGTCTTATAATCAACATTCCATCTTTTTGTTGCTTCCTTCCATATGCAGCAACATCATCAGAAACACTTGCAAACATGCAAGCATTATCTCTTTATGGTTGTCCCAACAAGCCATAACATACTTTCTTCCAAAGAAACTGCAACAACTTCTATCTCCCTATATCACTTTTCTTTCCGATCCCAGAAGTCTTCAATTCTTCTCGGATTCTTGAATCTTCATGTGCTCTCACTGTAATCAATGTGCATGATTATTTTTGTCCTGAGCACTTTCTATCCAAATCAATATTGGTTTCCTTTGCATTTCCAGCCAAATGATTTGTTGATATTAACCTTTAACTTTCATCTATTTTCTGGATCCATCTAATCTAATTCATACTTGGACGAATTACACTTCCAATTATGTTTTCTTATAGACTTTGGATCTCAACATCCATTTACTGTTCAGGACTGAACTTGTTCATCCCTTTCCTAATTGAATACTTAGTACTTGAGTTTTCTTTCACTCTTCTCTTCTCCTTGCCAACTAGCCTCAAACTTGACTTGCATAGCCAATATCTAGCATACTGCAAGGATGCACATATGCCTCCTTTGCTAGATACACAAAACTAATTAAAATTACTCAACACTGCTTTTACTTTACCATTGTAATTTCAAGTGATACCTCTAACCTATGGTAATGTCCCTCATGGCTCTATGGCACTTAAGATGGATTCTTATTGGGCACCATCTCTTTTGCATTCAAAACCATGCATATAACCATTTTCTTCTTCATGGTTCCTTATTGATTTATCTTTAGAAATTCATTTCACTTTTAAGTTATTCTTGACTTGACATCTCCATGCTATTGTGGAAATATCTTCAATAATTTTGGAATGCATCAAAAATCCTCTACTATTCTTGTTGTCCCTCCTGGAGTGTTGTCATGCATTCCTATTATCTTGATATCTACCTCATGATCTCTTCTTCCATTATCTTAAGATGTTAAAGGACTTGAATCCATCCTGGAATCTTTCCTTGTCTACTTTGCATACTTGCAACCACATATTATGCTGATATTAATTTCTAGCATTCCCCTATTACTTGGATCCCTCTGATCCAACTCCTACATGACCCAATTATATTTCCATCCATGTTATCTGAGTAACCTTGGTCATCTAACACCAATTTATTTCTCGAGGCAACTGATTTATCCTTTCCTTATATGATCATGTCAACAGTTGGATTTGCTTGATGAATTATTACTTTCTATTTTCTTGACCCATCTGATTCTCTTGTGAGAGATTATTTTCATAGCACCCTTGCCTCGAGTACCTATGTCCCTTGTTGATATCAGGTCCAAACTCTTTTAAATTCCATAAAACCTTCCTTATTCCCATGATTTTCATGTCCAGATGAAACTATGTTTCATGAATTATCATGAATTGTAGATGTCTTTCCCCACCTATCAATCACATTTGATGCGCAAAAATTGGCACCTGGAATGTCTTCCCCGAACAAGAATTTCATTAGGTTTTTCCAAGATGCTTATTGAACCCAACATCTGATCCAATAACTTCTTAAAGACCTCAAATGTAAAATGAATATCTATCTCTATCCTTCATTCTTTGATCTGTAGACATATCTAGCACTTTTCTGTTTTAAATGTAATCATTACATCCGAAAACAGGCATACAACAAATTTTGTTAGATAGAATCATAATATACCATTTTGGTAACATATGCACAATTTTCCTTTTATGTTAACCAACCATCTTCTTTCTGAATTATTGTGATCTAAGCTACTCAATCCTTAATTATGATTGAATATCCAAAATCCTCTTTCCAATACCTTTCCATTAACTACTTCCTTGCTCAATTTTGAGTCATGAGAAAAAAGTTATGGATAATTGAAAATTGTGTTTCAATAATGTAATCCCTGTGCATATGATCTCTTTACTTTGAGCTAAAAGGATCTTAGTTATTTTTTGTATCCTATTATAAAGCTCCCAGGTCTTCAATACCTCTTTTGATGCAGGGCCAAACAATAAAAACCCCACGGGCTTCCTTCCTAAGCCCTTTTCTTTCTTTAAAACAATTGTCGGGCATTAGCCCCTTTTCTTTGGCACCCAATATCGTGTGACCATGGGATATGACCAAGCACTAACTGATAGGTGCTTATCTAGAGATTTGAGACCTTTGGGAGCTTTGAAATTTCGGGCTTCATAGGTTTCTTAAACTTAATCATTGATTTCTCCTAAACATCGAACTGACGAACTCCCGGGATGGCTCTCTAGAGCCTCACACTTAAGAGATTCTAACAACTTCATACTCCAATTTCCCTGAATACCGAACCCCCAAAATTTCAGGATTCACTTAGTACAGTGTACCTGGGGTGCTATGTGTCAACAATACGAAGGTGACATGTGGCCCAATCAACTATTGACGAATGTCATATTCCCATTGGCACAAATGACCTATCAAATGAACAAAAAATATGGACACTTGGAATGTGTACAGTGGTCCACATCATCCTAGGTGACATCAACATGCCATGTCACTTCCGTGTTCTGTGACTTCAGAATTTTTGGCTTCGACGAACTTTTCACTTGCACACCTCTAATCTCCCAAACACTGAATTTTCGAATACTTGGAGGACACATTGATCGATGGTCCTCGTTATCTGTTGAGATCTACGGTTAGCAGGAGCTCCGAGACTCCGGGCTTCGAGAGTTTTAAGGCTCCATCTTGTGCTGCATCCTGGATTTCCAAATTGGATAACTCTTAGAGTCTTCTTCAGAACCATGCACTAGGGGGTGCTACACGACAAAAAATAAGGAGTGGACATATGGTCGTATCTGACTTGTAACATGTTTCCTGTTCCAATTGGTTCGAATAGTCTTTGAAACGCTTGAAAAATGATGACACATGGCAATCATCTAGTGTTCCCATGTCACCCTAGGTGACATCAACAATCACGTCATTTCAATGCTTCTTGAATTCAGAACTTCAGATTCAATAGGTTTCTACCTCATCACTCTATGATTTCCCCGAACATTGAACTGACGAAGTACTAAAGCGATGTCTCATCGAAGCTACTTTGCTCTGGCACTTCGGACTTCGGTAGATTTCACAACTTCTTCTAATTTCCTCCGAATGTCAAATTTTTGAACTTGTTGGTTTCCTTGGCTATGTTGTCATTCCATTATGGTGGTAACACATGGCCCCATCAATGAGCAACACCTGTCAGGTCACAATTGATTCTAAAGCCTGTCAAAGGTACAAAGTAAGTGACATATGGAAATCTAGGGTAGGTCCACATCACCCTAGGTGACATCAKCATGTCATGTCACAGTTTCACTCCAAAACTTTGGAACTTTGGGACTCCGAGATATCCAACACTAGAACACTCTATTTCTCCCAAATGTTGAACTTCCGAACAATTGTTTCCTGAAGCTTTGGGACTCCGAAGGATTCCTCGCTAGACTAAAAAAAATCATCCGAAYGTCGAATCTTCGAACCTCTTAACTTTTCCAGAGTTTAGGTAGTACAAATGTCATCATACAAGATGGTGACACGTGGACCCCATGTATCGGACTGTTATTGGTCCAACAAGGTCATAAAAAGTACAATTATGAATGACATGTGGCACGAATAGGGAAGGTMCATGTCACCTTTGGTGATGTCATCATGTCATGTCATACCCTGTGCTTCGACACTTCGTAGCTTTGTGCTTCGACACTTCGTAGCTGTGGGCTTCGAAAGATTTCTTGACTTAACACCATGTTTATCCTGAAATATGAACTGTCGAACAACTTCTTCCCGAAACTTCGAGACTCCGGGGCTCGAGGATTTCAGATATTTTCTTAACATTACCTCTCGGTTCTCCCGAATCCTGAATTTTTGAACTACCAAAATTCTGCACGGTTGATTTGTGGACACTTGTCCCTATTAATCAAATGATATGGATGAGTTTCAGACTTTGGGACTTCGGAAGGAAGTCCATTCCATGTGCACTTCAACCAATTTCCCCAAACGTTGAATAGATGAACTACTATGGGAAAATCCATGGCTCTCCTCCTGGATGATCTATGGTTGAAAATCACTCTGAGACTTCAAAACTTCGGGCTTCAACCCTTTTTTCTCAACAAAACTTAAACGTCGTCGAAGTCACGAATCTCGAAGGACTTGGAGGTTAATTGTCATGCACCTTTTCCATATTTGACAGATGGGAAGGGTCTTCCTCCCTCCGCGTAGTTCCTACGACTCAAATTTAATCTCATGGTTATCAACCATGATTGTTGTGATAATTTCTCTGCCACTCCTCCTCAACTTTCTGTTACCACACAAGATCACTCTCAACGCCCTGCTTGGACTCTATACATCAAATCCCTGTGGAATTTTGACTCCAAATTCCACATTCATGGCCCATCCAGGTTCAGTGTTGAAACCATGGGCTATGATACCATATTGTGACATCCCTGACCTCCCAAGCCCCGAAGCATGCTACTAAAATTATTCTCTGATTTGTAACATACCCAGCCATAGTCCGGTCGGTCTATGCCACACAGAAAATCTTGCAAAACATCATACATATATAAAACTTAACAGACAATTACATTCTTCTAATACATAGAATAATGCAGAAATAATAGTAAGCCTACACATACAACATATACAAGAAATACTTATAAATATTAAACATGTACAAATGCACAACATGTAAATGAACATAGAAATGGTACTTATCTTTTATAGATGACCACCAATTGCGTGCAAACCTTCCACAAACCTCTCAGCGATAGACGATGCTGCTCATCACTCTCAGCAATGGGTCACCCCCGAGCTGGGACTAAACTCCACCTGGGTAAAGAGATTCCTAGGATAGTCTGAGACAATGGGATGCTACACAGTCAATCAGGAAGGATTCCCTCCCAGGAGCCAACTTATACACACATCCTATAGCCTCTCATTCCACACATGCCTATCCCACCCTAGAAAGTGTTACCATTCTCTTCTCAATAGTCCCTTGGCTCCCCCACTTCCCTTACAGTGCTTCAACGACAGGCCGAACATGAATTCTCATAAGACTATGGTTGTTGTTGGGATCCCTCTAGGAGAAATCATTTCCCCATCAACCTCTCTCACCTAGAGAGAGTTTCTCATAGGCCTGAAAACCTGCTTCTTCTTTCCAACAAATTCTCTCACCTAGAGAGATTCTCTCACAGGTCAGACAACCTAATTCTTTAGTCCACAGAGCCTGACAACCCGCCTCTTCAATCCTGCTTATAGACAACCAACAATAGGCTTAGGTGAAAACAACAACAACCTTCAACTAATGAACAGGTGATGGCAACCACAACCACCTTCAGATTTGGAATAGGAACTGCTCATAATAGACAAGGTTAGCACAGGCTCAGGTAGATACAGGTGTGATGTGCCATCCAACAGGACTACAGGTTCTATTCATCAGAGGAAAATACAAGATATGGCTCCAAATATGCGTGTAGGTTTCAAAGGTGCATGCATGCTCAAAGGTTGATAATGTAGGCCATGGATCCCTGTGTGAAGGCATGAGTGCATGGGAAGAATGGAAAGAATGGTACGATCCCCCTGAATGAACAAACTTTCCCACATAAAATTGCATGTGTCAGGATTGACACATGGTTCTCTTGGATCTCGTTCCTCTCCACTTGGGGTTTGTTCCTTTCCCCAAAGGAACTTATGATTACATGAGTTATTTACCAACCTTAGTCGCTTAGAAAATATATTATAATATTCCCTTAGAGTTAATCCCTCAAGCTTAGCCCTTTTTTCGTAGCCTCCTAGCCCCATCCCTTTCCCTTCCTAGTGAATATTAGTCCCCCATTCTCTTTTATCGTAGTCGGTCTAAACACAACGATATATTAATATTAATGATATGAGTATTTACATATGCACAAATAAGCTCATTGGCCTTTAGCATCTAGGCTCTTTGGCCTAATCATCACATAAGCCTCCTAGATTATAATCAATTGGCTCACCAACCTACAAAACATATTTACATTCATAGTTACAATTGGGGGTGGGTCTTGGGATATTACAACAGAAGGAGTCATTCTTGGATACATTTTAGTTTGATATTTTCCATGATATCATGGGCTAGCAGGAAACATAAGTTTGTTTCACTCAGCACTGCAAAAGTAGAGTATATTGCAGCTTGTGATGCTTGTACGAAAGTAATGTGGCTATGTAAGTTGGTTTCTGGATTGTTTGATCAAGTGTTGGATTTGATCATGATATATTGTGATAACCAGAGATGTGTGAATCTCTCAAAGAACCAACTGTTCCATGACAGGTTGAAGCACATTGAGATCAAGTACTATTTTCTCCGTTATAAAGTCTAGAGGGGAGAAGTGGTTCTCCCGTATATATCCATTGATGAGCAGATAAAAGATATTTTGGTAAAGCCTTTGTCCAAGATAAGAAGTTTGTGTACTTAATGGAAAATATGGACTCGGGGAGATGACTTAATTATTGGAAAGGGAAGTGATTACTCTCCAGGATGGGAGGGAGCACTGATATGTTATTGATATATGGATAGTAATTTTATAGTTTAGAAAATGGTCTAGGTTGGGAAGTCACTTTCCAGTCCAGAAAGTGGTTAAAGATTCTTGATGGACAATAATTTTCCAGTTTAGAAAATAGTCCAGGTTGGGCAGTCACTTTCCAGTCTAGAAATTGGTCCAATATTTTTGATGGACAATCATTTTCCATTTTGGAAAATAGTCCAAGTTGGGCAGTCACTTTCCAATCTGGAAAGTGGTCCAAGATTTTTGATGGATAGTCATTTTCTAGTTCAGAAAATGGTCCAAAATGGATAATCATGGTCCGAAAGATTGTTGATGTACCATATACAATGATTCCCCTTGTGGACAATGTGGGGAATGATTTAGGACAATCATTCTCCTTTCCATTCACTCTAAGAAGTGGTCAATAAGAATTTATTTGCCTCTCCATGCAGTCATGCTTTCGAATTTAACAGTTGTGAGTAGTTTCGAAGAATGGTCTGATGTAGGAGGTTGGTGTAGGACAATCATTTCCATAGGAAATGGTTTAGATAGTCATTCCCTAGGGAAGACTCATTCTCTCCAGGTTTTTTTGTGAATCATTCGAATGAATGGCCTATCTCGGTTGAATGGTTCAGGTTCAACAATCATGGACAATCATTCCCCTGGGAAGACTCATTATCTCTAGGTTGCACTATGAGTCATGTTGAAAGAATGGCCCAATTAGGTTGAATGGTCCAGGTTCAGAAATCAGGGACAATTATTCTTCTATGATTGGTAAGAATAGTCCAAATAGCCTGATCTAGGTGGATATTGGTGGCCACCCACCTTTTTTAACTGGCTCAAAACAAATTTCTAGCAATTTTGGTAATTTACTAGATTTTTAACAATTTTTAACTTCCAAGGCCATTTTGAGGGCCTAAATGAAGGTTTTTTGGGGATAGAGCTTCTCAATGATATTTGAAGGCTTTGATTTATCACATAAAATAATCTCCTTGATGATACCTTTCCAACGAGCTATCGTTTTCCCCAAACAGAGATCGTATGAAAAGGTTACGACCCCGGGAAGTTGATGTACTAACTTACCCAAATGGGGCCCACATGACTTTTGGCACTTCATCTCCTAGGGTTAGGTTTTTGGATGTCTAGGGTTTTTGACATTCCTGTTTATTGTAAAAATTCCTTCAGAGCCTCATTGTAACCATCTTCTTGCAAATGAGTGCAGTCATCACGTCTCTTCTCAGAGATAAGTTGCCACCATTCCAACAAGCTTGTTTTCCGCTGCATTTTACAGTTTCAGCTTATTTCCGTATTGAATAGAAAACCAATTTTACTGTATCTCTATTATTTTGTGTTAAGAACCTGTTAGTAATCTGTATTCATTTCTTTCTTCTCATAAAATCTAGATCAGTGGTATCAGAGTGGTCTGCTCCTTGTCGTCTTAATGCATGTCCCCAATGAGGTCGGAGTACAAAGAGTTGGGTCTCAAGCTTGTTTCTCTTGAGGAAAAAATATCTCGCACACCCAAGCAACCTCTCATGGCAAGAGAAAAGAAAGATGATGGGACATGAGATCCTTTCAAAATGTTTCTTGAGGAATCCCTCACACAACAGAGGAACGATATGATGGATAGTTTCATGCAAATCCTTCGACGACTACAAACAAGCAACACATCTTCTTCGAGTAGAGGTGCCGCCCCTTTCAAGGTACAAATAAACTTCGATATTCCTATATTTGAAGGTCAGATAGACGCAAATTCTATAGACAAGTGGTTGAATCTACTAGAAGGGTATTTTTCTATCCATAACTTTTTGAATACAAAAAATATTACTTTTTCACTCCTCAAAGCCGATCCCCATGTCAAAGATTGGTGGGAAACTTTCTGTGAGCAAAAGGAAACAGAGGAACCCTCATTATTTATAGTCATGACCACCTGGGAATCCTTCAGGGATTCTATTAAGGAACAATACTACCTTTTTGGAAGTTATGATGAATTGTATACCAAATGGACCACAATGCAACAAGAGAGAGACCAAGCAGTGCCAGATTTACCAAATATCTTCCATACCTTGTTCACCAAGCTGGGTATCAAAGATTCAGAGCGACATCTAGTTCTCAAGTATCATGGTGCTCTGCATAGATACATCCAGGCTGAAATGGAATTTATGGACACCTCATCCTTGGGTACGACCTACCGATATGCCGTCAAAATCGAGCAGAAGCTCAAACAAAAGACGCGACAATTTGGGCCTGGGAACCCCTCACAGCAAAAGCTAGGAAATGTCGGCCCCAACCCATAAAACAAAGGAAAGAGAAAAGATGGACAGTGTCAGGACAACCAGTCCAAGCTGGAAGAAATTAAGGACACGAGAAAGACAAAGAAAGATATCAAGAAGTGGTGCGACTTCTATAAGATCCCTTGGCATAAAACTGTTGACTGTCGCTCAAAGCAGTCATTGGTCACCGAAGTGAAAGCCTCTGAATCAGATGCGGGTTCTGACTTTGATTCAAAACCAAAAAGGGGAAGATAGATCATTGACGCGGAACCCAGTGCCACCATTGCTACCACCAAGCTCCAGCCTGGTGAACCAGATAAGCAAGAAGAAGGAAAGTGCCTCTTCCATTCATAGATTTGGGTAAAAGGCACCCCGCTGCACTTCATCGTTGATAGCAGTGGCTAGAAGAACCTCATCTTAGCAGAAGTCGAAAAGCAGCTGGCCCTACCAATAATGTCTCACCCACAACCCTACACCATTAGATGGCTCCGCCAAGGAAGTGATCTCCACATCAGCCAATAACGTTGACTATCGTATGACATCAAGCCCTTCAAATATGAGGTATTGTGTGATTTTTCTCCTCTCAAAGTTTGTGATGCTTCTCCTCTCGAAGTTTGTGATGTTCTTTTGGGCCAACCTTATTTATGGAAACATCATGTTGTATATGAGTCTAGGCCTCGTAGTGTTATTATTACTTTGAATAGAAAATTGTACAGGATACCCGAGGTAGTCCCACCTAGTGCCATTTCATTGATATTTGCTAAGCAATGTAGGAAGGTCATCTCTCAGATGGGGAAGTTTGTCTTCTTCATGATTCACTCTCAAAATGAGCGAAATATCACAACCACATCCAAGGTCTCTACGACTGACCTCTCCACACAGCAGAAGCAAGTAAATAAGGTCGTGGAAGAATACTCGGATATCTTCTCCTCACCTACCAGGGTACCTCTACACTACTAGGTCAAGCACCCCATCGATCTAACCCCCGACGCATTGTTTCCCAATGGGCCAGTCTATCATCACTCTCTATTATAGAATGAGGAGATAAAGTGACAGATCCAAGAACTTCTCCACAAGGGGCACATCTATCCTAGCTCATCACCTTGCGGGAGCCCAATCATGTTGGTACAGAAGAAATATGGAAACTGGCGACTTTGCATTGATTACCGGGCTTTGAATAAAATCATAGTCAGAAACTGTTACATGATTCCCCGAATTGAAAACCTCCTTGATAAACTCACAGGGGCCAAATACTTCAGTAATATTGATCTGAAGTTTGGCTAACACCAGGTCCTGATAGAATAGACAAATGTATGGAAGACCGCCTTCAAGTCAAAGGAAGGCCTTTTTGAGTGGTTGGTCATGCCATTTGGTTTGGAAAATTCTCCAGCCACTTTCATGAGGATGATGGAAGATATCCTGTGACCATGCACCAATACTTTTGTAGTGGTGTATCTAGATGACATTCTCATTTACAACAAGAATTGGGTCGAACACTTGTATCATATTCAACAGGTTCTGCACACCCTGCGGTAGAACAAGCTATACGCCAACTTGGAAAAATGATCCTTCGACATGGACAGGTTCTATTACCTGGGCTACATTGTTGATCAATATGGCGTACATGTGGATCCTGCCAAGATCCACATGAAGTATTGTGATATATTCTTGTCTTGTTCCGGGCAGGTACCCTTGTGAAATATGTTGACAAACCTTGATGAACAATCTTTGTCGAAGTTGTCATAGAGGAAGTTTATAAGGATGGCACTTTACAGAAAGAAAAGAGAGATGCAACAGACGAAAGCATGGACTCTCTCAAATAGAGGGAATTGATCGCAAAATTCCAAAAACATTCAGTCTCAGAATAAAAACAAGGAAGTTCTAGATATTGTTCATTCATGCATGAAGTTGGGATTAGGAGGGAGAAAATCCCTAATGATATAATCCATTGAAGAATCTGTGAGGACTTATAAATAGAATATTTGATATATACAAGATGAGATATAGGGCTAGAGGGTTCTCCCAGAAGGAGGGAGAAGACTATGATGATAGCTTCTTCCATTAACCATATACACCTCTATCTGAACAATTATATCTCTTGTAGTATCCATGGGTTGGAGTTTACATCAGATGGATGTAAAGATTGTTCTTCTCAACAAAGTAATTGAAGAAGAATCATATGTATATCAACCTCAAGGTTTCGAGGTATACCAAAAAGAGACCCATGATTGCAGATAGAAGAAGACCTTGTATGGAACCTGGTGCAGAGCCTCTCATGTACAAAAATGCGTGGTGAAAACTTACTATGGAAGAGTAAGTGTATCAAAATGGTTATTCAGAAGTCCGAGATGATGGATTACAAATCCATGGAAAAATCCCTTGATGACAGATCTGAAGAATTTGAGAGACTGTAATCCAGTAGACCTGTCCATGTATCGACAATTGAATGGCTTGTTAATGTATTTGGAGAATACTCAATCAAATATTTGTTTTGTTGTGAAAATAGTTCAAGGTGGAACCTAGCCATGATAATTGAATAATTGCAAAGCATGACTTAAAATATCTTTGTGGGATGTTTGAGTTATTATATATAGCTTCATGGATTTATCGATCCAGATTGGGCAGGGAGTGCAAATGACAGATGTGACATCCCTGACTGCCCAAGCACCGGGGCATGCTACTACAATTCTTCTCTAATTTGTAACATACCCAACCATAGTCTGGTCATGCTACGCTACACAAAAACTCTTGCGTAACATCATACATATATAAAACTTAATAGACAATTGCATCTTGTTGATACATAGAATAATGCAGAAATAACAGTAAGCCTACACATACATCATATACAAACAATACTTATAAATATTAAACATGTACAAATATACATCATGTAAATGAACATAGAAATGATACTTATCTTTTATAGATGACCAACAACTATGTGAAGACCTTCCACAAACCTCCCAACCATAGAACACACTGCTCATCACTCTCAATGTAACATCCCCAACCCTCCAAAGGCCGGGAAATGCTACCAACACTTGTGACTTTATCCCTTTAAAGCTCTGATACCAAAATGTAACATCCCTGGACCTCCAAAGTCTGAGCAATGCTACCAACACTTATGAATTTATCCCTTTAAAGCTCTGATACCAAATGTAACATCCCCAACCCTCCAAAGGTCGGCCAATGCTACCAACACTTATAACACGCATTTAAACAAATTCAATACTTTAACACAAAGTAAGCACATAATTACTGCTAGCATACATAATCCATGGAATTAATAATAATTCATATGCACAACAGTAAACATCATCACAACTAGATATACATGATAATATTGCAAGCATCACAAACATGCATTTCAAAGCTAAATTTAAGCACATGCATATACTTATCTTTGAAACTAGATGTAATTCAACAATTGCGTGTAGACCTTCCATGAACCTCCCAGCCTTAGACCGCACTGCAAATCACTCTCAGCAGTAGGTCACCCCCGAGCTAGGACTAAGCTCCACCGATAGGGAATCCTAGGCTAGGCAAGGTCAATGGGAAGACACCCAGTTACAGAGGAAGGATTTTCTCCCAGAAGTCACTTATGCCCACTGCTCATAGACTCTCATCCCCCACATGCCTATCCCACCCCAGGAGTACACACATTCATTGTCACCAAGACAGTCCTTCAGCTGCTAACCTCCGTTGCCTTGGGTTTCAGCAATAGACCGAACCAGAAGTCTCAGATTTTTGTAGCAGCTATAAGACCCCTTCTAGGAGTTCTTACTTCCTCAGCAAAATCTCTCACCTGCAGAGAGTTGCTCACAGTTTTGGCAACCTGTTCTTGTGACCAATTCCATCACAGTGAGGACACAACAACAAGGCTCAAAAACACATAGTCAATGGTAGCAACCTCACACAGTCAGGACTACGCTGCCACAACAGCCCATTGGGCTAGCACAACATGACTGAGAAAAATTTGGGTTTCTCAATCATGCAACACGTAACGGGCTCACGATTATGGTTCGAGATTGTGTAAGGGTACATAGATATCTCACGCACAGGCTTGAACTATCTAGTTAAGGGATCTGAAAACAACACTAGACAGAGGTCGATCATGGACATTCACGAGTTCAGGTGGAGGATGGCGAATTGGAAGTTCAAACCCCCGGACTTAAGTGATGGTTGGCTTAATGCAGACCCCCAACACGTCTTATTCCTATGGTTTTAATTGCATGCGCCTGGGTCAACACATGTCACCCATGAAGTTGCATGCGCTCCATCAACATGCGTTCCTCTCCAGGAACTTAGGACAAAACATATACATTTACATAGTACTTTGGAATAATAATAAATTATTATTCTCAAGGGCTTAAGCCCCCAAGATTAGCCCCTCTTTCTTACCTTTCAGCCCCCTCTCCCTTACCTAGGATTTTTGGAAGCTTATTCCCCCATCACTCATTCATCATGGTCGTTCCACACATAGAGATGTTTATCTTTTATTAATAATGTACATAATTACATGTACAAAATCAAGCTCATGGCCTTTAACACTTAGGCTTTTCGACCTAATAAACACATAAGCCTATCAGCTTATCAATATTCATCTCACCAGCCTACAAAACATGATTACAACAACACTTGTCCTTTCAGATATTACAGTCAGTAGTGGGTTAACCCTGAGTTAGGAATAAACTCCACCTGGGTAAAGGTATTCCTAGTCTAGGTTGAGACAATGGGATGCTACATAGTTAATTCAGAAGGATTCCCTCCGAGGAGCCAACTTATAGACAGATCCTACAACTTCTCATTCCCCACATGCCTATCCCACCCTAGGAAGTGTCCCCCTTCTCTGCTAAACAATCCCTCAACTGTCTTACTTCCCTTCTAGGGATTCAACAACAGGCCAGAAAGGAATTCTTAGAGCACTATATATGTTTTTGTGTTCCCTCAAAGATAAATCACTTCCCCAACAACCTCTCTCACCTGGAGAGAGTTACTCACATGCCTAACAACCTACTTCTTCTTTCCAACAAACTCTCTCACCTAGAGAGAGTTTCTCATAGGCCTGGCAACCTACTTATTTAGTACACAAGACTAAAAACCCACAACCTCCTTCAGGATTGGAATAGGCACTTCTCATAACAGACAAGGTTAGCTTAGGCTCAGGTATATATGAGTGCGTTGTGCCATCCAATCGGACTACAGGTTCTATTCATCACAAGAAAATGCAGGAGATGGCTTCATATATGCCTGCAGGTTTCAGAGGTGCATGCATGCTCAGAGGTCAATAATGGAAGTCATGGCTCCCTGTGTGAAGGCATGAGTGCATGGGAAGAATGGACAGAATGGAAGGATCCCCTCGATTGAATGAAATTTCCCACATAAAACTACATGTGTCAGGATTGACACATGGCTCTCTTGGAGCTCGTTCCTCTCCACTTGGAGTTTGTTCCTTACCCCAAAGGAACTTAGGATTACATGAGTTATCTCCCAACCTTAGTGTTTTAGGAAATATATTATAATATTCCCTTAGAGATAATCCCTCAAGCTTAGCCTGTTTTCACTATCCTACTAGCCCCATCCCTTTCCCTTCCCAGTGGAGCTTAGTCCCCCATTCTCTTTTATTGTGGTCATTCTACACACAACCATGTATTAATATTAATGATATGAGTATTTACATATACAAAAATAGACTCATTGGCCTTTATCATCTAGGCTCTCTGGCCTAATAATCACATAATCCTCCTAGCTTATAATCACTTGGATCACCAGCCTAAAAAAATATTTATATTCACAGTTACAACTAGGGCTGGGTCTTGGGATATTGCAATCCCCTCCCCTTATTTTTGCATTGTCCTCATTGCAACTTATTTACACATTACCATCAATATTTTTAAAAATATTCAAAAAGCTCCAAGATTTAGCTATTGGAAGCTTGTTATAGATCTGGTTCTCTACTTTCTAGCACCAATTCTGGTATTCATACTGCAACTGGAAGTCAATTTCTCTATTCCATAGAGCTGCTTCCAGAAATAATTCAGCTCATTGTTCCATTTGACACACCCTCCTTATGGAAGTTACCATGCCATAAGCATCCTTGAGTTTCCTCCTCCTAGTTACACTCACCCTTCCAGGCTTAGGAATTCCTTCACTACTATGCAATCCTTCAATGATCCATCTTGCCAAGGGTTTTACACACAAGGAGAGCGCTAAATCATTACCATAACCCCACCAAGGTTTTACAATTATAGGGCTTTACTGTCCTCAACAGTAGTTGTTATTTCGCAGCATTCCAACTTTAATCAATATTATCTCATCTGCATCACACACATGCAATTATCATGAGAGAACATAAAAGAATTCATTTAGAAATTCAAACTTATTTCATAAGTAATTCAACTTTTCCCCAAAATATGAAATTCTATTTCATAAATTTTCATTGATGTTGCAATAATAGGATGCAATATTCCTTCTAGCTTTCAACAAGCACCATGTTGAATACCATTTTTCTTGCAATGCTTCTATATGCATAGCTTCCATTAAGTGAATTTGATGCTGCCTGATTAGATGATGACAATAGAATATTTCATGCCTCTTTATCAGTCTTATAATCAACATTGCATCTTTTTGTTGCTTCCTTCCATATGCAGCAACATCATCAGAAGCACTTGCAAACATGCAATCATTCTCTCTTTATGGTTTTCCCAACAAGACATAACATACTTGCTTCCACAGAAATTGCAACAACTTCTATCTCTGTGTATCACTTTTCTTGCTGATCCCAGATGTCTTCAATTCTTCCCAGATTCTTGAATCTTCTTGTGCACTCACTGTAATCAATGTGCATGATTATTTCTATCTTGAGCACTTTCTATCCAAATCAATATTGGTTTCCTTTGCATTTCCAGCGAAATGCTTTGTTGATATTAACCTTCAACTTTCATCTATTTTCTAGATCCATCTAATCTAATTCATACTTGGATGAATTACAATTCCAATTATGTTGACTTATAGACTTTGGATATTCAACATCCATTTACTTTTCAGGACTGAACTTCTTCATCCCTTTCTTGATTGAATACTTTGTACTTGAGTTTTCTTGCACTCTTCTCTTCTCCTTGCCAACTAGCCTCAAACTTGACTTGCATAGCCAATCTCTAGCATACTGTAAGGATGCACATATGCCTCCTTTGCTAGCTGCACAAAATTAATTAAAATTACTCAACACTTCTTTTACTTTTCCATTGTAATTTCAAGTGATACCTCTAACCTATGGGAATGTCACTCATGGCTCTATGCCACTTAAGATGGATTCTTATCGGGCACCATCTCTTTTGCATTCAAAACCATGCATAGAACCATTTTCTTCTTCATGGTTCCTTATTGATTTATCTTTAGAAATTTATTTCACTTGACATCTCCATGCTATTGTGGAAATATCTTCAATAATTTTGGAATGCATTAACAATCCTCTACTATTCTTGTTGTCACTCTTAGAGTGTTGTCATGCATTCCTATTAGCTTGATATATACCTCATGATCTCTTCTTCCATTATTTTAAGATGTTAAAGGACTTGAATCCATCTTGAAATCTTTCCTTGTCTACTTTGCATATTTGCAACCACATATTATGTTGATATTAATTTCCATCATTCCCTTATTACTTGGATCCCTCTGATCCAACGCCTACTTGACCCAATTATATTTCCATTCATGTTCTCTGAGTAACCTTGTTCATCTAACACCAATTTATTTCTCGAGGCAATTGATTTATCCTTTCCTTATCTGATCATATCAACACTTGGATTTGCTTGATGAATTATTACTTTCTCTTGTCTTGACCCATCTGATCCTCTTGTGAGAGATTCTTGTCATAGCACCCTTGCCTCGAGTACCTATGTCCCTTCTTGATATCAAGTCCAAACTCTTTTAAATTCCATAAAACCTTCCTTATTCCCATGCTTTTCATGTCCACATGAAACTATGGTTCATGAATTATCATGAATTGCAGATGGCTTTCCCCACCTATCAGTCACATTTGATGTGTAAAAATTGTCACTTGGAATGTCTTCCCCGAACAAGAATTTCATTAGGTTTTTCCAAGATGCTTATTGAACCCAACATCTGATCCAATAAATTCTTAACGAACTCAAATGTAAAATGAATATCTATCTCTGTTCTTCATTCTTTGATCTATAGACATCTCGAGCACTTTTTTGTTTTAAATGTAATCATTACATCCGAAAAAAGGCATACAAAAAATTTTGTTAGCTAGAATCATAATACACCATTTTGGTAACATATGCACAATTTTCCTTTTATGTTCACCAACCATATTCTTTATGAATTATTTTGATCTAAGATACTCAATCCTTGATTATGGTTGAATATCCAGAATCCTCTTTCCAATACCTTTCGATTGACTACTTCCTTGCTCAATTCTGAGTCATGAGAAAAAAGTTATGGATAATTGAAAATTGTCTTTCAATAATGCAATCCATGTGCATATGATCTCTTTCCTTTGAACTAAAAGGATCTTAGTTCTTTGTTGGATCCTATCATAAAGTTCCCAGGTCTTCAGTACCTCTTTTTATGCAGGGCTGAACAATCAAAACCCCACGGGCTTTCTTCCTAAGCCCTTTTCTTTCTTTAAAACAATTGTCGGGCATTAGCCCCTTTTCTTTGGCACCCAATATCATGTGACCATGGGATAGGACCAACAACTAACTGATAGGTGCTTATCTAGAGCTTCGAAACTTCGGGCTTCATAGGTTTCTTACACTTCCTCATTGATTTCTCCTAAACGTCGAACTAACAAACTCCTGGGATGGCTCTCTAGAGCCTCACACTTTCGATATTCTAACAAATTCATATTGCAATTTCCATGAATACCGAACCCCCAAAATTTCAAGATTCACTTAGTATAGTGCACCCAAGGTGCTATGTGTCAACAATACAAAGGTGACATGTGGCCCAATCAACTATTGATGCATGTCATATTCCCATTGGCACAAATGACTGATCAAATGCACAAAACATATGGACACTTGTAATGTGTATAGTGGTCCACATCATCCTAGGTGACATCAACATGCCACATCACTTCCGTGTTCTGTGACTTCAGAATTTTGGGCTTCGACGAAATTTGCAGCTGCACACCTCTAATCTCCCAAACACCAAATTTTTGAATACTCGGAGGATGCACTGATCAACGTTCCTCATTCTCTGTATAGATCTACGGTCAATAAGAGATCCAATATTTCAGGCTTCGAGAGTTATGAGGCTCCATCTTGTGCTGCGTCCTGGATTTCCAAATTGGAGAACTATCGGTGTCTTCATCAGAACCATGCACTAGAGGGTGCTACGTGACAAAAAATAAGGAGTGGACACGTGGTCGTATCTGACTTCTAACATGTTTCTTGTTCCAATTGGCTCGAATAGTCTTTGAAATGCTTGAAAAATGATGACACATGGCAATCATCTAGTGTTCCCATGTCACCCTAGGTGACATCAACAACCATGTCATTTCCATGCTTCTTGAATTCAGAACTTCAGATTTCATAGGTTTCTCCCTCATCACTCTATGATTTCCCCGAAATTCGAATTGACGAAGTATTGAATCGATGTCTCTTTGGAGCTACGATGCTCTGGCAGTTCGAACTTCAGCAGATTTCACAACTTCTTATAACATTTCCTCCGAATGTCGAATTTTTGAACTTGGTGGTTTCGTTGGCTATGTTTTCATTCCATTATGGTGGTAACATGTGGCCCCATCGATGAGCAACACGTGTCAATTCACAATTTATTCTAAAGCCTATCAAAGGTACAAAGTAAGTGACATGTGGAAAGCTAGGGTAAATCCATGTCACCCTAGGTGACATCATCATGTCACGTCATAGTTGCACTTCGAAACTTTGGAACTTTGGGATTCTGAGAGATCCAAACTAGCACACTCTATTTCTCCTGAATGTCGAACCTCCGAACAATTTTTTATCGAAGCTTTGGGACATTGGGTCTTCGGGACTCTGGAGGATTCCTTGCTAGAATAAAAAAAATCATCTGAACACTGAATCTTCGAACCTCTTAACTTTTCCAGAGTTCACCTAGTACAAATGTCATCATATAAGATGGTGACACGTGAACCCCATGTGTCAGACTGCTATCGGTCCAACAAGGTCATAAAAAGTAAAATTCTGACTAACATGTGGCACGACTAGGGAAGGTCCATGTCACCCTTAGTGATGTCATCATGTCATGTCATACCCTGTGCTTCAACACTTCGTAGCTTTGGTATTCGACGAATTTCTTGAATTAACACCATGTTTCTCCTGAACTATGAACCGTTGAACAAATGCTTCCCAAAACTTCCAGACTTCGGGGCTCGAGGATTTCAGATATTTTCATAACATTACCTCTCAATTCTCCCAAACCCTGAATTTCTAAACTACCAAAATTATGCACGGTTGATCTGCGGACAGTTGTCCCTATTAATCAAATGATCCAAATGAGTTTCAAACTTCGGGACTTCGGAAGGAAGTCCATTCTGTGCGCACTTCAACCAATTTCCCCAAATGCTGAATCGATGAACTACTATGGGAAAATTCATGGCTCTCCTCCTGGATGATGTATGGTTGAAAATCACTCTAGGACTTCCGAACTTCGGGATTCAGCCCCTTTTTCTCAACAAGACGTAAACTTCATCGAAGTCACAAAGCCCGAAGGACTTGGAGGTTAATTGTCGTGCACCTTTTCCATATTTGATGGATGGGAAGGGTCTTCCTCCCCCCGTGCAAATCCTACGACTCAAATTTAATCTCATGGTTATCAACCATGATTTATAAGATAATTGCTCTGCCACTCCTCCTCATCTTTCTGTTACCACCCAAGAGCTCTCTCAACGCCCTTCTGGCACTCTGTACATCAAATCCCTGTGAAATGTTGTCTCCAAATTCCACATGCATGGCCCATCCAGGTTCATTGTTGAAACCATGGGCTATGATACCATATTGTGACGTCCGTGACCTCCCAAGTCCCGAGGAATGATAATACAATTATGATCTGATTTGTAACATACCCAGCCATAGTTCGGTCGAGCTACGCCACACAGAAACTCTTGCAGAACATCATACATATATAAAACTTAACATACAATTACATTCTTCTAATACATAGAATAATACGGAAATAATAGTAAGCCTACACATACAACATATACAGGAAATACTTATAAATATTAAACATGTACAAATACACAACATATAAATGAACATAGAAATGGTACTTATCTTTTATACATGACCACCAATTGCGTGCAGACCTTCCACGAACCTCTCAGCCATAGACCGTGCTGCTCATCACTCTCAGCAGTGGGTCACCCCCAAGATAGGACTAAACTCCACTTGGGTAAAGGGATTCCTAGGATAGTCTGAGACAATGGGATGCTACACAGTCAATCAGGAAAGATTCCCTCCCGGGAGACAATTTATACACACATCCTATAGCCTCTCATTCCACACATGCCTATCCCACCCTAGGAAGTGTTCTCATTCTCTGCTCAACAGTCCCTTGGCTCCCCCACTTCCCTTCTATGGCTTCAGCAATAGGTCAGACATGAATTCTCATAACACTATAGTTGTTGTTGGGATCCCTCTAGGAGAAATCATTTCCCCATCAACCTCTCTCACCTAGAGATATTTTCTCATAGGCCTGACAACCTGCTTCTTTTTTCCAACAAATTCTATCACCTAGAGAGATTTTCTCACAGGATTGACAACCTGCTTCTTCTTTCCAACAAATTCTCTCACCTAAAGAGATTTTCTCACAGGCCTGACAACCTACTTCTTTAGTCCATAGGGCTTGACAACCCACCTCTTCAATCCTGCTCCTAGACAACCAACAATAGGCTTAGGTGAAAACAACAACAACCTTCAGCTAATGAACAGGTAATGGAAAGCACAACCACCTTCAGGTATGGAATAGGCACTTCTCATAAAAGACAAGGTTAGGACAGGCTCAGGTAGATACAGGTGTGATGTGCCATCCAGCAGGACTACGGGTTCTATTCATTAGAGGAAAATACAAGATATGGATCCAGATATGCGTGTAGGTTTCAGAGGTGCATGCATGCTTATAGGTTGATAATGTAGGCCTTGGCTCCCTATTTGAAGGCATGAGTTCATGGGAAGAATGGAAAGAATGGTAGGATCCCCTTGAATGAACAAAATTTCCCACATAAAATTGTATGTGTCAGGATTGACACATGGTTCTCTTGGACCTCATTCCTCTCCACTTGGAGTTCGTTCCTTTCTCCAAAGGAACTTAGGATCACATGAGTTATTTCCCAACCTTAGTCTCTTAAAAAATATATTATAATATTCCCTTAGAGTTAATCCCTCAAGCTTAGCCCTTTTTCCCTAGCCTCCTAGCCCCATCCCTTTCCCTTCCTAGTGGATATTAGTCCCCCATTCTCTTTTATCATTGTCAGTCTATACACAACGATATATTAATATTAATGATATGAGTATTTACATATGCAAAAATAAGCTCATTGGCCTTTAGCATCTAGGCTCTCTGGCATAATTTATGTATACCTCATCCTTGGGCACGGCCTACCGATATGCCATCAAAATCGAGTAGAATATCAAACAAAAGACACGACAATTTGGGCCTGGGAACCCCTCACAGCAAAAGCTAGGAAAGGGTGGCCCCAACCCATAGAACAAAGGGAAGAGAAAATATGGACAGCATCAGGACAACCAGTGCAAGCCGCAAGAAAATAAGGACACCAGGAAGACAAAGAAAGATACCAGGAAGTGGTGCGACTTATATAAGAGCCCTTGGCATAACACTATTGATTGTCGCTCAAAGCACTCACTAGTCACCGAAGTGAAAGCCTCTGAATCAGATGCGGGTTCTGACTCTAATTTAGAACCAAAAAGGAGAAGATGGATCATTGATGCGGAACCTAGTGCCATTGTTGCTACCACCAAGCTCCATCCTGGTGAACCAGATGAGTAAGAAGAAGGAAAGTGCCTCTTCCATTCATAGATGTGGGTAAAAGTCACCCCACTGCACTTCATCATTGATAGTGGTAGCTAGAAGAACCTCATCTCAGCAGAGGTTGACAAGCGGCTGGCCCTGCCAACAACGTCGCACCCACAACCCTACACCATTGGATGGCTTTTCCAAGGAAGCAATCTCCGCATCAGCCAACAACGTCGACTATCATACGACATCAAGCCCTTCAAAGAGGAGGTATTGTGTGATTTTTATCCTCTCGAAGTTTGTGATGTTGCTCCTCTCGAAGTTTTTTATTTTCTTTTGGGCCAACTTTATTTATGGAAACATCATGTTTTATATGAGTCTATTCCTCATAGTGTTATTATTACTTTGAATAGGAAATTGTACAGGATACTCGAGGTAGTCCCACCTAGTGCTATTTCCTTGATCTCTGCTAAGAAATGAAGGAAGGTCATCTCTCAGACGGGGAAGTTTGTCTTCTTCATGATTCGATCTCAGAATGAGTGAAATATCATAGCCACATCCAGGCTCTCTGCGGCTAACCTCTCCACACAGCAGAAGCAAGTAGATAATGTCATGGAAGAATACTCGTATATCTTCTCCTCACCTACTAGGGTATCTCTACACTGCTAGGTCAAGCACCCCATCGATCTGACCCCCGATGCACCGCTGCCCAATGGGCCAGTCTATCGTCACTCTCTATTAGAGAATGAGGAGATCAAGTGACAGATCTAAGAAATTCTCCACAAGGGGCACATCTATCCCAGCTCATCACCTTGTGGGAGCCCAATCATGTTGGTACAGAAGAAAGATGGAAACTAGCGACTCTTCATTGATTACCGAGCTCTAAATAAAATCACAGTTAGAAACTGGTACCTGATTCGCCGAATCGACGACCTCCTTGATCAACTCATAGGGGCCAAATACTTCAGTAAGATTGATCTGAAGTCTGGCTACCACTAGGTCCCAATAGAATAGACAGATGTATGGAAGACCACCTTCAAGTCAAAGGAAGGCCTTTTTGAGTGGTTGGTCGTGCCCTTTGGTTTTAAAAATGCTCTAGCCACTTTCATGAGGATGATGGACGATATCCTGTGACCATTCACCAATACCCTTGTAGTGGTGTATTTGGATGACATTCTCATTTACAACTAGACTTGGGCCGAACACTTGCAGCATATTCAACAGGTTTTGCACACCCAGCGGTAGCACAAGCTATACGCCATCTTGGAAAAATGCTCCTTCGACATGGACAGGGTCCATTACCTGGGCTACATCATTGATCAACATGGAATACATGTGGATCCAACCAAGATCCAATTTATCCATGATTGGCCATCCCTAACCACACTCACTAAGCTTTGGATTTTCTTGGGCCTTGCCAATTTCTACCGTAGGTTTGTGTTGGGATTCTCCCATATTGCATGGGCCCTCAGCCAAATAACCAGTGGTGGTGGTAAGGATAAATTTACGTGGGGCCAGTCCCAACAAAAAGAGTTCGATGATTGGAAGAAGCGCTTGTGCTCAGCCCCAGTACTTTCACTACCAGACCTACAACATTCCTTTGAGATCGAGACAGATGCTTCAGACTATGCTGTGGGCATTTTTCTCACTCAGCACGACCACCCCGTGGCCTATCATAGTGAGACACTATCAGATGTTCTCTGTAAGAAACCTACTTACGAAAAAGAAATGTACTACATTGTGCAAGCTTACCGCCCGTGGAGACATTACATTCTTGGGAATGAGACAGTCATCCACACTGATCATAAGCCATTGAAGTTCATCCAGACACAAGGAAAATTTTAAAATGACCTCCATCAAAAGTGGTCCAAATACTTGCAACAATTCCACCTCAACATCAAGTATAAAACAAGAAGCACCAACCGCATCGCTGATTCCCTCAGCAGACTGCCATTTGTGGAACTCACCATGGTTCTAGACTGTTGCAACCATGAGACCTTTGGATGGCCCCAACTCTATGAGACAGACCCGGACTTCACCACCACCTACAAAATGTCAGGTGCAAACATAGTTGTCGATAATTTCCATATTCAGGATGGGTTGTTATGTCTTTTGGGTCACATTTTATTGAGCCTCAAAAATCAATCTCCTCGACGATACCTTTCCAACGAGCTATCGTGCGCCCCAAATGGAGATTGTATGAAAAAGTTATGACCCTGGGAAGTTGATGTACTAACTGACCCAAACGAGGCCCACATGACTTTTGGCGCTTCATCTCCTAGGGTTAGATTTTTGGATGTCTAGGGTTTTTGACATTCCTATTTATTGTAAAAAGTCCTTCAAAGCCTCATTTTTTTTGGAAGATTGGTTGTTGTCACTGATGTCAAGCCTAGTCATGGGTTTTGGACTGCAAGATTGATAAAGGTATTTGGACATGAAGTACAATGCACATGCATATAAAACACCCATGAATGGATAGTATACATCATGTTGTTTCCAGTGGTATGTGGCATGTCACATGGATCCTCATGGTTGAGGAGAAATGAATTTTTGAAGATGACAGTGAATTGAAGAAGGAAGTACATGTAGGCCCTGAAGATAATTAAAGAAAAGAATTACAAAATAAGAAAGTGTCAGGTCGGCACTAATGTTAAAAGGAAGTGACATAAATGGTATAAATAAACATCATTATACATTCATTTGATACAAGTCGGATTTCAAAGGAAATAAGAAGAAAAGAAGGCCGGATTTCAAGGGAGGATGAAGTCTTTTGGTGATGTGTTCTAAGGTATGTTATTTTCAGGTCATCTTACCATTTTTGCTATATATTTTTTTATAGAATGATTCAGATGGTGAAATCGCTATGGTATTGATAAGACATATCAAGGTACCTCTGGTAAAAATTTCAGCTCTTGATTCGGTATAATTATGGAGATACACTCTGTGGAAGATAGGGTTTGTGACCAGTCCTGAAGCTAGTCAATAAACAGGGGTTCCGGGTAAAATAGTCATAACTTCTTCATCGAGAATCCAAATGAAGTGGGAAAATTTTCATTGGAAAGAGTATGGACTGTAGTTTCTTGTATGCAAGTTTCAGAATTAGATGTTAATTATTGAGCGTGGGACATTCTGTGCAAGTTCACTCTCCTGAATAGACCAGAATTGAATAAAGTCTACCATTCTTTCTACAACCTCTTTCTGGGGAGGATTCAAGGAGTGAAAATTGGAGGAGTTTCAGAGAATACATTGAGCACTATTATCTATAGGATCTGAGTACTCCAAGAATTGAATAATTGCAGAAATTGAAGAAGTCTCAGGAAGCATTATCAGGTTTTATGTGATGATTGGTTGATGGTGATGATTTAATGTAAAGTTTTATTATCTCTCATATATTCTTGGGTGGAAGGAAGGGGCAACGATGGAGAGTTCAAATCTCTCTTGATATTGGAGGATTGTATCTTCCTCTTGGAGTTTTATCCCTCCCTTTACATTTGGAAGCTATAGCTACCTTTGGAAGTCATTACTTCCCTGGAACAATAACTATTGATTATTTCTCATATATTGTGCATTGTGTATTGTGGTGTATTGGTGTAACTCTTATACTATTGTTCATTTCTCATTGGATATAGTTGAATGGTTTAAGTATAAGTTGAAAAAGGTTTCAAATTGTACTTGATACTGATTCACCCCCCTCTCAGTATCAACAATTGGTATCAGAGCGGGTTACCTTCAGTACAGTTTAACCACTAGAAGGAAGATCCTAAGAAGAAATGGAAGACAAAATTCCAAATGGGATTCCACCATTTGATGGAAGCAATTTTGAATACTGGAGTAATAGAATGG
>JASDQU010103248.1:35155-72844 GCA_032191745.1 Picea mariana | reverse complement strand
TCATGTGCATCATCAAAATATCTTTGGGACAAGCTACAAGACCTTTATGTAAGGGAAGACATAGAAGAAGAAGAAGAAGAAGAAGAAGTTGAAGCAAATTACAACATCTCAGATTTCAAAGAAGAAAATAGAGGTCGGTTCTTTTGATTTAATTGTGAAGGAGTAGGTCATGTTGAATTTGAATGTCCCCATCCAAGGATTGAAAGAAATGAAACTGAAGAAGAAAATTTCAATAAAGAAGAAGAAAATCATGAAGAAAAAATTATTCAACAAGAAGATGAGAATCTTAAAAAATTGAAGCATGTTGAGATTGAAAATAGCAAGCTGAAAGACACACAAAGAAAACTAAGAAGTGAATTGGGTGGTTGTGAAAAGACAGTTGTAATCTTGAAGAAACAATTAGAAGACTTTGAGAAACTAAGAGAAGAAACCATTTCCTTGAAAACTCTACTTGAAGAAGAAAGAAGAATAGGAGAAGTAAGGAATGTCCAAAAGAAGAAGATTGTGAGAAACTTGAACAAGAAGTTGTCTCATTGAGGAAAATATTAAGAAACTCTCAAGTGCCAAAAGACTTAACACATCTTGGATGCATGGGTGAAACTACATACAAAGAAGATGAAAATACCAACAAGAAGGTTGAAGAAAGACCTACATAGACAGTGCATGAGAAGTGGACCAGGATACCAGAAAGAATGAGTGATTACAAAAGAGATGAATATCCAAGAAGACCTCCTACCTTCGGGAATCAAAGAAGCTTAAATCAGTATGAAGAAAAATACAGAATAATAGATCATGAACCTAGATGGACTACATCACAAAGAAGCCCACATACTCCAAGGTATCAAAATTTCTTTCTTGGTCATTGTTATACTTGCAAAATGTTTGGACATAAGGAAATTAATTGTAGAATCAATGAAAGGAACACATACGCAAGAAACATGAATGGTGTAAATAGAAGATATGGAAATAATCATGGATTTGTCAAAAGAAGTTATAATTCATTTTCCCCATTGATGGACAAAAATATTGCATGCTACAAATGTAATCATCTTGGTCACAAAGCACGAGATTGAAGATATATGAATGAAGATGTCCCTATGCCAACCACAGTATGGAGAAGGAAAGAGATTCCAAACAATGAAGATTGTCGAATAGCATTGACCACTGAAGAATGTAAAGAAGAAGATGAATGGTACATAGACAATGGATGTTCTTCACACATGACCGAGGATCAAGACAAATTCATCAGCTTGAAGAGAAAGGATGGCAATGTTGCATTTGGAGATGACTCATCTGCCAAAATACTTGGAGAATGTGTAGTAGAGCTTGGAAGAAAAAATGTTAAAGCAAAGAATGTTCTATTGGTTGAAGACTTGAATCATAATCTACTCAGTGTTAGTAAAATGTGTGATCAAGGATACACTCTTACGTTTGATTCCCGAAAATGTAAAATCAGAGAAAATAACTCAGGAAGATTGGTTGCAACTACAACAAGAAGACCGAACAACATATACATCCTAGACATGAAGAAGAGAGAGAAGACAAAAGCCACACATAAGGATTCTAAGGAAGAAAAAGTCCCAAAGACCAAAAGTAAGGATGAAGTATTATTGAGTGCCACATGTTCAAGGGGAGTAGCCCTAAAGAAGAGAGTTACATTTTTCCATTAAACTCAGGGGGAGCAGCCCTAACCTTTCCATTGATGTCAAAGGGGGAGAGAAATCGGGATCGTGATGATAGGGGGAGCATGAGTGTTGTCATCAATGACAAAGGGGGAGATTGTTGGAAGATTGGTTGTTGTCATTGATGTCAACCCTAGTCATGGGTTTTGGACCGCAAGATTGATAAAGGTATTTGGAAATGAATGATGTAGGAGCATCACTCCAACTCAGCATAAGCACCAGCTAGCCAGCACATCTAGCATGCCTTCATGAAAGAGAGAGGCACAACCCTCTCGTTTTTCAAAATTTGAATTTGAATTCAATGTTGTAAGGTTGATAGAGACCAGATCATGCCTTTGTACCAGTAATGGTTGAGGTTTCTTTTAATGGTTACCTGTAGCTAAGTCCAGATCAGTCAGGTCTGTGACTTCCTTTTGTGTAATGTAGCTGTAGGAGTAGAAGTCGCTCAGAGATAGCGATAGCATAGAGGCGGTGGAGGAGGATAAGCTCAAGAGAGCCCTCTTTTGTAATGAGTCTCTTGAGGAGTAGAGTGGAGAGGGATAATAGGAGAATTCTTAGGTAGAGAGATCTTGAGGGAGAGAACTGAGACTATGTAGCAGTCCAGTTTTTGTAAAAACACATTTTGTATAGACATTTAGAAATTAATACAAAGAGTAGTTTTTCCTACCCATGAATTGTCTGTGTATGTTTATTCATTTGAATGTCACCTGTAGACTATAGATACAGGTTATAGATAGATTTTACTATCTGTTTGTGAGTTTGTTGGTTTTTGTCTGGGTTCTTTAGGTTGTGCAAGGAGTGCACAATAGAACATTGGAAGTTCTGTAGCCAGTGCAAGGAGTGTGCATCTGAGCTCTACAGAGTTAGAAAGAACGTGCAAGGAGTGCACACTAGAAAAATTCACAGACTCAAGGAGAACGCTCAAGGTTGTTGAACACTTTGGAGGGCGAGATGTGTAGGGGAGGGCATAGAGAGAAGAGACAAAACCACTGAAGGTTCTGTAGATCTCTGCTAAGAGGGCATTGAGCGAGTGCATAGAGTGCACAAGAGAACTCTTTCGGGTTCTGAGAAGAAGGAGAAGTGTCACAAGAAAGACGCTCACAGAGTTGTAGAATACTCTATTGGCTCAGCAAGGAGTGCTTGAGCAGGAGGCTGCCAAGAGGGCACCAAGTTTCCCTTTGAAGGAAAATACGAGGGTCGAGACCCTTAGATATTGAGCAAGTTTGAGAAGCTCAGGAGGAACAACGTTCCTATAATGCAAGCGAAACTGGGCTCCCAAGAGGAAGAGTCAAAGGTTGAGACCTTCGAGACTTATAAAATCTTCTAAGTCAAAAAGCCAAGAAAGCTCAGGAGGAAGAGCACAACTTGTCGTTGGATCAACACTGGGAAGAAAGATTTGGACCGTTGAATCTACGTCCAAGCAGCAGGAGGAGAGCACGTAAGAAGATTAGATCCGGGCCGTCAGATCTAGCACCAAGGACCGATAGCCGTTGGATCTGGGAGAAGGTGCGAGGGGTTTAATCCCTAGGAAGCCACACAAAGGGTAGAACGGATGGAACAAACTTTGAGGGAGAAGTGCCAAGTTTCCGTGAGCCGTCGGATCTAGAAAATGTGCGCGAGGTTTAAACCTCATAATAGTAGAAGGAAGAGGACTCGTCAAGTCTTGAAAGCATCAGGACCGCCCATTTTGGAGGATAGGTGGCAGAAATCTCGATCATTTCGCAAATTCAGGGTTCGTGAGTTTGGAGGGAAGACCAAATTCTTGGTTTCGCGAAGTCCCAAGTTGTGAGGAGTAGGGAAGGAGATCCAGATCGTTGGATCCAAGCCACGGGAGAACCGTTGGATCAAAACCTCCGTGTGGTATTGCGTATAAGGGGCTCAGGGGTTGAAAGAGTTTCTTTTCGACTGCAGAAGTAGCGAAGTGCCGAGCGTCAAGGGCTCGTGCAAACAAGTGCCACATCCTTTAGGTGGGGACCGTGTGGTTGACAGGTGGCATAACAACAAATGCCCAGAGAAAAGTGAAAGTGCGTGACAGGTGGTGGACACACGTCACCTTGGAAGGAACCAATCCATCACTGACCTTTCGTGTTTTGGGGTATCGCAAAGGAGGAGCACGAGGGTTCAACACTCCAACTCACAAAGTCACGAGTTGTGAGTAGTGATAAAGGCATCAAACCATCGCTGACTTATCGTGCTTCGGTGTAGTGTACCCTTTTCACTACCGAGGATTTCAAACCTCTCGCTAACCCATCTGTACATGGAATTTTACATAAAACATACCAAATTGTATAATCACATGTGTAATAGCAAAGAGATAAATTTTAATTCTCAGAATAAACATACAGTTACTGTTATAATTAGACAATCCATAGCTTTCAACAATAATTCATTTACATAGCGGAAAACATGATAACAGATCCAGAACAGTCATGATAAAATGTGGTAAAAAATATAATTAAACACTTATCTTGTGACAGTGGAGAAATCCACCAACCAAATGCAGGCCTTCCACGAACCTTCCAGTCGTATACCGCACTGCTCCCCAAATCAATAGTGGGTCACCCCTGAGCTGGGACTGAACTCCACCCCAGGGCAAGGAATCCAGACTCAGGCTGAGGTTACAGGGAATTCAGTCACACACAACCACCAGGAAGAATGCTTTCCCAGGAATCTCCCAAGCTCACTGCCCACAGACACTCATTCCCCACATGCCTGTTCCACCCTAGGAGAGTGCACCTTCTCTGTCACCTGGACAGTCCTTCGGCTTCCAATCTCCCTTACCTTGGGTTACAGGAACAAACCGGACCAGAAGTCTTCGGGTTCGGTGGCAGCTACAGGGTTCCTTCCAAGAGCTCTCTCCTCCTCTGCGCACTCTCTCACCTAGAGGGAGTCGCTCACAGGCCAACAAGCCTCACGCAGTCCAGAACTGTGCGCCACAACAAACACAGGGAAAATGGACACAGGCTTCCCAAGAACCAGTTCAGTAGTCACAGGATGTTCTCTCGGTCAAGATTTCAAAATAGGGCTCCACGCACAAGCTCGCTCAACTTTTCCTGGGAAAACAGAGACTCTTCCTTGAAATTGACATGGAAATTTCATTCAGGGAATGCACACACTGGTTTTCTCTCATAGACAGACTCCATGGCTCTAAACAAGGGTAAACACACATTCTTAAGCACCCAACACAGGCTTCCTCTCTGTAACAGACATACACGAGGTCTTCTGTAGACTGGCTCCTACGGCTCCTGCTCAGGGCAGTCAGGTCGAATGGAATGCGAGAGATCTCCCCCCACGACTGTTCCTTTCTGTGTTATTTGCATGCGTCAGGGTGGACATTTGTCACCCTGGGAACTGCATGCATTCCATCCACATGCCTCCCTGTACACGCCTTTCCTTTTTGCTAGGAACTTAGGATAAATCAATATACACATGGATTTTTAGGAAATAATATTAAAATATTATTCCAGGCCTAAGCCCTTAGGCTTAGCCCCTAGGCTCAACACTCAGCCCCTTTCCCACCTTCCAGCCCCTAGTTTCTTGCCCACTCTGTGGATGCTCAGTCCCCCTTCACTCATTCATCGAGGTCGGTCTACACCTGGCGCTGTTTATATTTTATTGATTATTCTGCATACATACAAGTACAACAGAAGGCTCCTGGCCCTCAAACACTTAGGCTTCCTGGCCTAACAACCACATAAGCCTTCTAGCTTATACAAAACTTGGCTCACCAGCCTATAGAACACATTTACAATTCATTGCATATATCATGATCTGTAACGGGGCTCGGCCTTGGGGACACTACATTCGGGATTTCACAAAGGAGGAGCATGAGGGCTCAACACTCCAACTCGCGAAGTCATGAGTTGCGAGTAGTGCTAGCACTTAGCCCTAGCTGGTGGTTATGTGCGGAAGGCGCCAACAAGGAGGAGCCATAACCGTATCGCATCTCGGGTATCGGTGTTTGGAGAAAGAGGAGTCGAGGGTCTTCGACTCATGAACTCGCGAGATAGCGAGTCATGAAGGGCGCTTGCACTAAGGCAAGGTTGTGGTCACATGGGAATGTAAGGCTCACGCCTACTGTTAAGTTGTGTAGGGTGGGTTTTCATGAAGGACCCGTGGATTCATTCAAGGGGTTCTAGCAGGAGCTCGAAGAGCCATTTCGGCTTAGAAGAAGATCGATCCAGAGACCGGGAGGTCGCAAAACCCTGCTGAGGTAGGGGGTCTGCATCAAGTGGTATCAGAGCCACTTTCTTTCTATAGACTACAGGCAAAGCGAGGTGGAGTAGATAAATAAAATACTCTAATACACACCATCAAGTGGTACCAAAGCCGATTTTTGTCTATATTAGACAAAATAGAAAGAGGAGACTGTTACTTTGTTCAAAGATAAAGGAGAGACGGTGGGAGAAATTCTGGTAACATCAAGTGGAATCAGAAGCAGAGATTCATCTATATACAACAAGTGGAAGAAGCAGGGTGTTAAAGCTCTATGGTGATTGTTGCAAGGTGCACAACAAATGATAGATAGCCAGGCGAGTTGTAGGAGGACATGGAGATGCTCCCAGTCGTAGAGTGATCCATACACTTGCCAGGAGGGCAGGTGAAAGATGGAAATGGCTACTGAAGGCCATGAGCATGGTGGAAGAGGAGACAACCAACAGATGAGTAAAGCATCTATTGACAAAGAACTCGTTGAGATAAGGGAAAAAATGGAATAGCTGACATTAAAGATGCAGCAGGAAGCAAAGGTACACTGGAGGTTTGAATGGCCTCTGAATAGGAAAGCCAAATGGCCTGTTCAAAATTTGTTGGATAGGAAACAACAACAAGAGTTGAGGAAGTGGTTGGGGTATGCTGAAAACCTTAGTGACACAAAGCTGGTTTGCATTTGTGAGCCAGAAGTTGGAGAAACCCTCAGTGATGAGGAAGAGAGATCATTTTTAGGTCTCATAAATTGCCAGGAGGGCAGAGATGAATTTTTGAATTTCCAGATGGGTAATGGAATGAGATCACTGGAGGATATCATAGACTGTCAAGAGGACAGCAACAAAAATTCATATTTCCAGGTGGGAAATGGTATGAGATTAGATGAAGATCTCATAAACTTCCAGGTGAGCATAAGTGAACTTTCGAGTTGCCAGGTGGGCAATGGGAAGAGATCAGTAGAAGGTCTCACATACTACCAAGGGGGCAGTGTTGAAATTTCATATTTCCAAGTGGGCAATGAGATGGGATCACTGGATCTCGTAGACTGCCAAGTGGGCAAAAGAAAATTCCCAAATTGCCAGGTGGGCAGGGGAAATGAGATGAGACTATCTAAGAGTCTCACGGACTCTATTGAGAGTTCATGTCAGCAAGGAGTGTTGATAGGTGAAGATTCATGTGATTTTTTAGACCATGTGAATGAATATGATGACAAGTTAAAAACTTGCACCATCCAGGAGGAGGATCAGAAGAGCATTATGATGATTGGGGGAATTCGGGTATTCCTGTCACATAGCCTAGTTGAGGCCAACGAAGGTGTTGTAGATGCAACAATAGCAAGAGGAAAGCCAGTAGAGACTATCAAAGAAGAGGAAGAAATGGAGCAGACACTGATGTTTTCCTCTACAGGAGAAGAAGAGCATTCAACCGAAATGCTCAAAATTTTCAGCCAGGAAGCTAAACAGAAAATGATTGTAGCACTGAAGCCTGCAGCAGAAGAGGAAGTAGACAACACAGATTTTGTTGATCTGTGTGAAGAATTGGAATACCTGGAGAGAAGGGTGATGGTTCAAAGATTGCACATCCAACAGGCTAAGTTGGAAGCAGGTAGTGGAGCATACCAGCCTAGGGAGAAGATGGAAAAAGTTGGACTTGAGCCAACACAAGGAGAGGTGAAAATCAAGCTGTCATAGGAAGAAGCTGAGAAGTAGCTCAGTAATGATACTGCAGAGCTAGAGTCTGCAACAAAGTGGCCACTTAGTGCCACAAATAGAGATAAATATGGTAGGAGAGATCGAGCAGATCTGTCGATTGAGGAGATAGAAGTGCAGCACAAAAGACTGCATAAGGAGAGCCAACCATTGGAGCAGCTGGATAGGGTGATTGAGAAGATTAGGAGGTTGATGTTGAGGTCAGCACAAGAAGCAATCAGCAGGAGGAAGATGAACAACAAGGATCCTACAAGAGCAGCATGGAAGAAGAAGCAACAACAGCAACAACAGCATAGATAGAGAGGAGCCAGAGGACAACTTCAAGGGAAAGTTTGGGATTCAGGTGGATTTCAACACTAGAGAAGAGGAGCTCATGAGTAGGATCTCATGATTTTTCTAGCTGAGGAGTATGATGCAAGAGCATCTCTCCAACTCAGCATAAGTGCCAGCCAACTAGCACATCCAACACGCATTTATGAAAGGGAGAGGCGCAACCCTCTCGTTTTTCAAAATTTGAATTTGAATTCAATGTTGTAAGGATGATAGAGACCAGATCATGCCTTTGTATAGGTAGTGGTTGAGGTTTCTTTTAATGGTTACCTGCAGCTAAGTCCAGATCAGTCAGGTCTGCGACTTCCTTTTGTGTAATGTAGTCGGAGGAGTAGGAACCGCTCTGAGATAGTAATAGCACAGAAGCGGTGGAGGAGGATAAGCTCAAGAGAGCCCTCAAGATTTGGTTGAGAAAAAGTCAAATCTGGGAAAAAATACAACCTTGCTGCCATGTAACAGGTTTCACCAGCTAATTTTCCCTGAAGCCACCCCTTTAGTTGGTGAAAAGGAAAGCTTTCAACAGCTAACTAGCAGATTTCAAAACCAATAAGCTAGTGAAAACCCAGAAAAACTGCCTTGGGAAAAAATGAAATTTCTCTTAATCTGCAATAAACACCTGAGAGATTGATGGATGACTCAAGGATGACTAAGTAGCTGCAGCATGGAGGGATGATCCATATCGATCCATTAAGTGTGAAAAGGGATTCTCTTTGCCTAAATAAGAAAATTGAAAGTAATCTACCTGCTCAAAGAAAGAGTTTATTCTTCTATCAATCCCTACACTAACCAGTAGAGGTAGATTGATCAAGTAAAACTAAATTTCCAAAGTAGCCAAGAAAGTAATTGACTTGCTAATATCATGTTTGATCTTTTCCCAAAAGATAAAAGAAACCATAGATTGTGGTAATGCAATTTGAAAAGATGACAAGACCAACCTTCATCTGACAGAAATATTTTTGGATTTATGTTGCTCATAGACTCCAAATAGTCAGCAAAAGGGTCATCAAATTCACAAAGAAATACCTCTTTGGACTATTGATCCTATTGTAAATTGAAAATATGTTGAAGGCTGCTTTTACTAATCTCACTGTTGAATGCAGACTGCTTGAGATATGGACCCTTCTGCTTATCATCTTCCTCTTCATGTCTGCTGCAAACCACCTTTGTCCGCAAATTTGGAAAATGTGGGTTGTCTTCAACATATATTGCAGATGCAATACTTTCACTTACTGATTGGTCAATCTGCTCATCACCTTTCAAGTCTTCATGTTTGCTATAATTTTCCTGTGTCTGCAAATCTGAAAGCTGAGGGTTGCTCATAGTATTTGCCACAGATCTGAAATATGTTGATCTATTACCTTCTCCTTCTGATATATGCATTGGTTCTTTGACATCAATACATCCAAAAGAGACATGTTGATTTTGATCAATATTCAAAACAAAATACACATTTGATATGATGTCAGATATGTCACTATTACCCTTCAACACCTCTTGTCCTACATGGTAAATGTCTTCTTCAACAAATAAAGCTTTATGAAATGAAGAAAACTCTTCACAACATCCTTCAAAAAGATATTCAACTAGAAAATAATATTTACAAAAGGAATTGAAGGCTGAATGGAAATCTGTCAAAGAACTAACACTTGCATTAGGAAGAGACCGGCACCATTCACAAGCAATTCCCTCTAATGAGAAAAAGAAGAGCCGGATTTGAACATCCTCATGTACAATTTCAAGTCGATGAATAAAATCATGAAAATCCAACAAGTGTTTAGCTGGCACTTCCCATTCTTCTCCTTGAAATCTGGGAAGGCTGCATTCCCATTCATCTCTGCTAGGCACTGGATTAGGGAAACCAACAATTTTTGAAAAATCATAGAACGCATACCTCTTAGCAAAGATCTGGTTCATGTCATACCAGTGGAGTCACCAACACATTTCCGAACAATGGAGTCGCCACTGAATTCGTCCTTCATGGAGTCGCCTGATAGATGATTACAACCAATGTAACGTCTAATCCTTGTCTATCATCAAGGAGTAGATCTAATGTCATCTCTCAGGGAAGCTTAGCTTCAATCTCCTCTCCCGGGCAACGGCGCCAATTTTTTATCACTCCAAGAAACCCTTTGTGGTTGTAGACCAAAGGTGCTTCGTAACTTAAGAATATGGTAGATTTGTATGCTTGGAACAATAAGATAACTCAACAGCTAATGAAAGTAACCACTCATCATGTATCTGAATAAAACAGTGCTTTTAGAGAACAATAATCAGACAACAGAGTTGAAAAAAGGGGTTGAAGAATACTAGTCCAGATAACCAAATACAACCATATGTAGGGTCATACAAGACAACAAGAAATTCTTTAATCCAAGTTTATGAGCTTAATAAGAAGATGACAGTTCTTAAAAGCTAAACTAAACTAGAATAAAGTGTAGAATCATGAAATATATGAAAGAATCTGATATTGAAAACAAAAGAGGACTGTGATTCTATTATCAGAATAAGAAATCAAATTCAATGGCTAGAAAATGTCTCTTAGATTGAACCCCTTGGTGCTCAAAATGTCTTTGGCTTTATAGCCTTACACGATGAAATCTAGATCCTTGAAAGATGGATCAGATTTGCTAAAAATAGTTAAAACAAAATAGATACAACAAGTGTAGGATGAGATCCTATAAAATGGATCTAGAATACGAAAAATGGAAAATCAAAACAAAATAGGAAAATATCCTATCTAATGATCTCTAAAAGTAGTAGATTTTTTATGAAGTGTAGTTTTAACCTCCCAAGGTTGTTTGATTTGGTCCTCCAAAGATAAAATTCAAATTTGGTGAAGTGTGCAAAAACCATGATTTTTTGCCTTTGAAAAAGATACCAAAATCGATTGAAACACCTCTTCTTTCCCTTGTCCATAAAAAATAACCATTGAATCAGACTTGATAATTCAACAACTGTCCAGTTGAAGCGGTTTCAAACCATTCAAACTCAAAAAATCCCGATCTGGGCAAAAATTCAGTCATTCTAGCCGTGACAGGAGTTCACCAGCTTATTTACCTAAAAATCTACTCCTTAGCTGGTGAAAAGCAGAGCTTTCACTAGCTAACTAGCAAAGTTCAAGACGAGTTAGCTGGTGAAAGAGCAGATTTTTTTAAAATCAAATTTCTCATTCGTGGAGAGTCCATTTTACATGCTTGAATAGTCGATTGACATCTAGAAATCCTAAGCTTTCCAATGGTGCTTTCAAATATTCATTTGGAGCTCAGGAAGATAATCAAAAGTTCCCTGCAAGATTAGGCATCATTCTTTTAAAAAATGCTAGTGCATTTTTTATCGCTAATAGAGTGGGGAGGGAGAATAGGAGAATTCTCACGCAAAGAGATCTCGAGGAAGAGAACTGAGACTCTATAGTAGTCCAGTTTTTGTAGAAACACATTTTGTATAGACATTTAGAAATTAATACAAAGAGCAGTTTTTCCTACCCATGAATTGTCTATGTATGTTTATGCATTTGAATATCACCTGTAGACTATAGATACAGGTTATAGATATATTTTACTATATGTTTGTGAGTTTGTCAGTTTCTATCTGGGTTCTTTAGGTTGTGCAAGGAGTGCACACCAGAAAAATTCACAGACTCAAGGAAGAGCCTCAAGGTTGTTGAACACCTTGGAGGGTGAGTTGTGTTGGGGAGGGCATAGAGAGAAGAGACAGAACTATTAAAGGTTCTGTAGAGCTCTGCCAAGAGGGCATTGAGCGAGTGCATAGAGTGCACCAGAGAACTCTTTCAAGTTCTGAGAAGAAGGAGAAGTGTCACAGGAAAGACGTTCACAGAGTTGCAGAATACTCTGTTGGCTCAACAAGGAGTGATTGAGCAGGAGGATGCCAAGAGGGCACCAAGTTTCCCTTTGAAGGAAAAGATGAGGGATGAGACCCTTAGAGATTGAGCAAGTTTGAGAAGCTCTGGAGGAACAACGTTCCTATAATGTAGATGAGACCCAAAGGAACCAGGCTCGCAAGAGGAAGATTCGAAGGTAGAGACCTTCGAGACTTAGAAAATCTTATAAGTAAAAAATCCAAGAAAGCTTAGGAGGAAGAGCACAACTGTCGTTGGATCAGCACCAGGAAGAAAGATCTGGACCGTTGAATCTACGTCCAGGCAGCAGGAGGAGAGGGCATAAGAAGACTAGATTTGGGTCTTCATATCTAGCACCAAGGACTGATAGTCGTCGGATCCAGGAGAAGGTGCGAGGGGTTTAATCCCTGGGAAGCCGCACAGAAGGGTAGAATGGATGACAGAAACTTCGAGGGAGAAGTGTCAAGTTGTTGTGAGCCATCGGATCCAGAAAAGATGTGTGAGGTTTAAACCTCATAAAATTAGAAGGAAGAGGACTCGTCAAGTCTTGAAAGCATCAGGACCGTCCATTTTGGAGGACAGGTGGTAGAGATCTGGATCATTTCGCGAATTCGGGGTCCATGAGTTTGGAGGGCAGACCAAATTCTTGGTTTTGCGAAGTCCCGAGTTGCGAGGAGTAGGGATGGAGATCCAGACTGTTATCACTCTGTAAATTTCCTAGAGGTTGAAAAAGAAGAAATCTGCAAAGGTAACCTTAACCAACCACTTTTAAAGCTGGGATCTAGCCCTACCAGCTTCAGAGAGGGATCTCTCCATTAGATTTAGCTTTGTTTAAAAGATATTAGGCTAGGTAAAGGCACGGGTTTTGTTTTGTTGAAAAGTGTTTTTAAAGTTGGTTGAGACAAATTACACATCCATTGGGCTATGGGGTCTGTACTTAATAAAAACCGAGATGCAACCAGAAACTCTGAATAAATCTTTCACAAGGCGAGGTAACAAGCTTACTGGATCTTTAATAATTTGAGTGATGGACAAAAGAAAGATAAGGAAAATAACTCCAATTAACAAGCACTTAAGAATCTCTTAACTGAAGATATTTAGAAGATGAACATTAAAACCTATAGAATCGGAAATAGGGTATCAAGGATAAATCCTGCAACATAACGCTATTCGTATAGATTAGTTATAGAAAAACAAGATGATCACAAAGCAAGGAAACATATAACTAAGAAAATCACATCACCAGTGAAACATGCGCAAGAATCTTGTGAAATGCCTCTTCTTTATTAATGGTGGATCTCGTCAAAAATGTTACAGCTTGATAGCAATCGGGTGTGCAAATTAACAACCCTCAATACATTGAAAAAAGAAGTATTTATAAGTCAAAATACATACGATCCTGTCATAACTGATCAGGACGTGTTCATGCTATTTTTAGAAAAACTAACTTAACTAAGCAAAACTGTTTTGATGAGTCATCACAACTGTATACTGAAATTCAGAGGTAGGCCATTAGTGAGGTGCCTCCGCAACCTCTACTGACAGGACAGCTGACTGGAAATGATAGCTCATTTGCTAATCTAGTAGATCGCACAATTCTTCCCATCTGTTCTGACCTGGCACTGTGATTTTAAGCAATCTTCTGTACACTTCGTCCATGTCTGTGTACTTAGAAAATGTAGGCTTGACGACGAAAATATGCTTGATTTCGTGCTGGATACTGATATCCAACTGCAAGGCTTCCATGAAAGCTCTTCCTGTGATGTTTGATTGTATTCCTGTGAATTTAGCACTGTCTTTGGACATTTCGATCAGCCTTTTCTTATAATTGGGAAGCGTCATCAATCTGTCATTTATGAACTTCATGCCAGGCAAGCCTTTCCTTTGCAGAGCATCTATCTTGTGGAAAAACCTCTGCACTCCTTGATCCATAACCTGGATTTTCTCCTCAAGCTGAAGCATGAGGCTTCTCTTGGTCAGAACTCGTTTCACCTCCAAGATAGTTTCAGTCCTGTCCTCGATCTTCAATTCTTCTAGTTCCTCCCTGGTCTTTGAATTGAGGAACCTTATGATGTCATTGGCTTGTACAGGCATGTCACCCAGCTCCGTTCTGATTTTTTCCACTGCCTGTTTGCTTCTCTCAAGCAATTCATTTTGTTCAAACATAATTTGAACCATCGGCCAGATTTCGTTTATGGACTTAGAAATATCAGTCCACACAAGTTCTTTAACTTCGGCCAAGGTCTTTCCTGCCAATGTCTGTTTCTGTAGCTGCTGCAGCTCCTTCCTTATCTGCTCGTTCACCTGCTTTTCCTTTGACAGACTTGTCTGAAAAGAAGTCTTCAGCTGCTGGAGATTTTCCAATTCTTTCTTGAGCCTGCTGATTTCGGACTCTTGCAGATTCATTCTTTCCATAGACTTGGCCAGGTCAGTGGCTCCTTCGGGAAGGGGAACTATTGTTGCAGATGGAACAACTGTCACCGTTGCGGTCGCAATTGGAACGGCACTTAGCGGAACACCTTCCATTGGCTTTTCCTTCTCTCTCTCCTTGAGCAGTCTCTCCATTTCCGCCTCCATTTCCTTTAACTCCGCACTCTGTTCCAGGAGTAATTTCAACATTTCATCCTTTTCGCCTTCCCTTTCAGCTATTTCCTTTGTCTGTGGGTCCTCTGTTGGAGGGAGCTTCAGCTGTTTTCTCAAAGCGGCTATGTCAGCATTTTTCTTTTTGATCATCTCCTCAGCAGCCTTGACGTTCGCGGGATCGTATCCTATCTTGAGGACCAGCTCTTCCAGTGTTTTTATACTGTTATCTTTTGCGAAGGAAGACATTTTTTCCAGCTTCAGCTGGGTCTGGGCATTGCTCAAAGCTATCCGATACTTTGATGCAGAATTTGCAACGCGGGCTAAAGTATGGGAGATCATCTCCCCCGTTTGCTTATGCAAATCCATCTGATCTGTCGGATGTACATCTTTGGCTTGAAACTCAAATGTCAATCTCTTGTAGTTGGATATCACCTTTGGGTCAGGCACTTGTGCATGGAGGAACACCAGATGCATCCTACCCTTCTCTGTATCAAATGCTGAGAGAAGTCTATGCTGGGCCGTGGATGACTGCTTCTGGAATTGTGCATACGTGCTATTGGTGAGCGACTGGTTCCTCTTTCTGATCGTGTCATATTTTTCAAAAATGCCCAATTTTGGCCCAGTGCTACTCGGTGGAGTATTCAATGGAGAGTCTGAGGATTTTATTTCTTTTATCCCCTCCTTATGTTGACTGGAGCCGAAAGGGAAACTTAGCTGCTTCGTCCCAGTGGTGGTCACTGTGGTGAGAGGGGTCTCTTGCTCCACTGTCGCGCCTGTGATTGGAGTTGTCCTCGGCTTTTTGGAGTGCGATTCAAATTCCTCCGGAGACACCTCTGTAACCGGAGAGGATGATTCCTTCCGGGGCCTCTTTTCCTTGGCATTCTGCGGTGTAGCCGCAGGTGGTGCACTTGTTGAGGGTACCTGCTCTTCCATCCTGACAGTCGGTTCCACGTCCTCCGATGTGTCGGGCTCCCATTCTACTTGATTAGCAAATTTTTCGATTTCAGGCCTGGGCTCATGCACATATGGGGCATTCTTATTTTTTACTCTCATCTCATAAATGGTGCCATGGGGATCATAATGCCAGGGGAAGCTTGTCGTGAATTTCATTTCCCTCAAGAGTCTGTCTGCTTCATCACCTGCGCTTCTGCTATTGCAGATGAAAGAGCCTATCTGCCCTTTAATCCGCAATTGTTGCTTCTTTTTGAGAGAGACAAAGTGAATATCATCAGAATTCATAATTTGCCTACTGTATTCAAAGCGAAAATTCTTACCGGTATGTATCTCGGAAGCTTGAATGGTGCTAGCTCGCAACCATAAACTCGGATCTCAGAGTGATTATGATACAGGTACTAGTCCCCTGTCTTCGCATTTTCCGAGAGGTGTAGAACTCTCCGGACCTCGTCATTAACCCGTGGCTCTGGCATGCCACTCAACATACTTACCACTGGATGATAAAACTGATCTATGAACGCTGTGAAGTCATATTCGGCGGAATTTCACCTCAGGAGAGACGTCCACGCTGTGACTGGCTGAGGCTTCCCCTCGGTATCCATCTTCTGCATGGAGAAGTTGAACTTGTCGGCTTGGAAATAGAAGAACATGTAAGCCAGAATGGAAGAGTATCTGAACATTCCTTCGGTGATGAAATTAACGAACTGCTCATGGATGTTATTGGCCAGGAATGTGCTGTAGTCGAACTGCGTGGTTGGCTATTCGTCGTTGGAAAAGATGGACAGAAAACCCAGGATGGGCTCATCCACCCATCGATCTGAGTAGTATCCCAGTAGAGCACACACCGCTGAGATAATCTGATTTCCTTTGACGAAAAACATGGAAGAAGGGTACGGGGGGCTGGTGGTCGGGAGAGGAGCGGAAGTGGGAAAAAACAGCTCGAAAATCTGAGCTCTCTGCGGGAAAGTCATCTTCTGGTAAAGCTCGGTGAGGATTTCCAGGTTAAAAGGGGAGGCATATTCTGCTCTAGTGATTTGTAAAATTTGGTCGATATCTTCAAGGGTGATGAAGAAAAGCGCGTCCCCGGATGAAGACATGATGGCTCTCTGGTCGGGAAAGTAGTGGACCTGGCAGAGAAGGGAAAACTCGGGGAAGTTATGGATTTGGGGGAAAATATATAATGGAAAATTGGACTCCTAGAGCCCAATCTTGTCACTCTGATCCAGGAAGACTTCCCGAAGCCATGACTGCAAATCTGCGAAGTCGAAACTGCATATAGTGTCAGCTATCAACCGGTCCTTGTCGACCAGGGGAATTTTATCCAGGTCCACCGGAGGAGGAGCGAACGGATTTTCTTCCTCTTCCATTTGCCTTGTTTTAGACGCCATATCAGCAACTGTACCTGCAACAAACAACGTTAGTGGGGTCTACTGGTAGGGGAGGAAAACGACGGGGAAGCAATGGGGAAAAGGTAAATGCGTTCTCTGGTGCGATGGATGGTTCTGGCGCGAGGGATGAATAAAGAATGCATATGAGCACAACGGTGTTTTTATCTAAAACTGGGTCGGTCGGACGCAGGAAAACAGTCAGCATTACAACGGACATATTATCCCGTTATTAATGGGCAACGGGCCACTTGGGGTGATATGGCAGGTGACGGTGACTATAGTATACGGACGACTTGACGTGGAGGTTTGTGATTGGGGATAAAGTCAGCGAAGAGGGTTGCTCATGAGTGAAAGGGGTTATAGTACTAACAACGTGGACTGACGGCAGTTATGGGGATGGGACTTAGACCCGGGGGCAAGTGGGACAAGTGGAGTCAGTGGAGGATGACGTCCAGGGGTGACGGGGTGTCAGACAGCATGTGGAGGATGGGACTCATGAACCAATAGGGCGACGACCCATGTGACAAGGGGCCCTCCATAAGGAAGATTCATTCCGGACCCCCCCCTTTGATTAAAGACCGAAAACCAAAGGGGATTCGGAATCCACCACGATCCGTTGATCTGTGCGCTGATTTCATGACCGTCCAGATCTATGCGATGCTTAATATCAATTCNCATTAAAGGCAGAACGGCGGGGGGGGTACGGAATCCAATGTGGGTCATTGATCGGGGTGCTCAGTTTAGAACCGTTGAGATCTACGCCTACATTATAACCAATTCCGGACCCCCCCCCCTCCGTTAAAGGAAGAAAGGAGGGGGGGGTCCGGAATTAAATGTGAGCCGTAGATTTACGTTCTTTGTTCCGGGCCGTCCAGATTTTCATATGTATTACCATTGATTCTGGACCCCCCCTTTTGGGTTAAAAGTAGAAAACTAAGGGGGGTCCGGAATGCTCCATGAACCGTTGATCCATGAGCTGCGATCTGAGCCATTGAAAGATGAACGAAGCATAGTACGGGAGCGGCAAATAAATTATGTAGGCCAACTTAGGATAATAGCTTCCTGTAGGATTTTTCTTGGATTTTCTCATACACAACACTAAGGGGCCATCAATTCAAGTATACATAGGCATTGGAGTCATAGGGTAACATTTTCATCGATCTGGTTTTATTTTGGCAAGGTAGGCCAAACAATTAATCTACATCCTAACCTACTATCACGAGGCAATTAACCCAGATTAAATTGTTGGGTTAAGATTTTATTCTTTCTAGGGGCTATCTAATCAGGATTAGATGGTCTGATCAGATGTATTCACTAATTCTAACCTAGGGGCTATCTGATCAGGATTAGATGGTCTGATCAGATGTATTCACTAACCTATCAACATTGGAAATTTAAAAGAACTTGGTCATGCTTGAAAGGTATGACCAAGTCACTTGTTATTGCATGGGGATTTTATTTCAAATCTTTTTGCCCTCCTTTCTTTTTCTTTTTCTTTTTCTTCGTCTTTTCTTTTTCTTTTCTTTCTTTTTTCTTTTCCTTTTCTTTCTTTTTTCTTTTCACAAATTATTTGAAGAATGCAATATCATTTGTCAACCAAATCACCAGATACAGATAATATCCAAGTCATCAGTTGATTCCCATAAATTATGGGGCGATAACAGGTGGCTCCACATGGGGATGGCACTTGCCTTGTTAAGTGCCAAGAATTCATCTTTTCCTGTCATCATGAACTAATCCGTCTGGTAATCTTCATTGGTCTTATTCTAAGAAAGGTATTGAAGAAAAATGATCAGCAGCTTAGGGCCTTCTCTTCGGGCTTCAACAACTTGACCACCGTCCTCCATTCGGAAAATGCAAGTAAATACTGAAAATTAAAACGGTATGTACAATGGAGAGTGGCTTCTTCAAAACTTTATTGGGGGGGAATATAATGCTTCAGCATTCTGCCATTCACAGGTGCTCCTGGAAGATCTGACCCATCGGTGTTGCTCGGTAAAAAGGCATTGTTTCCTCTGAAAGCCTGGATCATGTAGGGTCCTGTCCATAGATGATCAAATTTCCCATGCTTTCCCTTGTCTTCGTTCCTGACATCCCATCTCAACACCAGGTCTCCCAGCTCGAAAACGTCCTCTTTGGTTTGTTTCTCAAAGATCTTCTTAATGTTCTCGTGGATGACCTGTGTTTTGTTGAAAACATCCTCTCTAGTCTGATGCAAATGAATCATTTGATTGATTCGTCTCTGGGAGTCATTTGGTTCAGCTTGCATCTCTTGAAGTAACTTCATGACAAGGACTCCTAATGAAGTTGGGAAAACAGCCTTTGTACCATATACCAGCTGGTACAGTGACATGCCAATTGACCTTTTGGTGGTGAGTCTATCTTCCCATAAAGAAAATACCAGCTTGTCATGCCATGATTTTTTATTCTCCTGCAATGTTTTCTTGATGATGTTTACTAAGTTCTTGTTCGAGGATTCTGCCAACCCATTCCCCTGAGGGTAGTAGGCAGTGGAATGTCCCAAGACAATGTGGTAATGACTACAGAAATCAATAAGATTCTTCAACCGAAAGGCGGCTGCATTGTCAGTAATGATCTTCCTAGGACAACCAAAACGGGATAAAATATTATTTTCAAGAAATTTAATAATAACAGCGTCAGTGGCTTGCCTGCTTGGTACAGCCTCGATCCATTTGGTGAAGTAGTCAGTGGCAGTGAGAATCCACTTATGTTGGCCCGAGGATGGAGGGTGTATCTCTCCAATGAAATCGAGTCCCCATTGCTAGAACGGAGCTTCAACTGAAATTGGTTTGAGTGGTAGAGGAAGAAGCTTCCTTTTACCCTCAAACAACTGACACTGATGACAGGCTGTTACTTTCTGATGCACATCTGCGAACAGGGTGGGCCAGTAAAAACCAGCTCTAAGTATTTTGTTAGCTGTAGCTTTCCAGTTCATATGGCCGCCACATTCACCTGCATGGAACTCCTGCAACACTTTGTCAGCTTCATCTTGGAGCAAACAATTTAAAAGAATGCCAGCAGGGTCTTTCCAATATAAATTTCCTTCTAGAATACAGAACTTCAAAGCCTTCAACTTTAAAAATCTAGCTTTAGTTTTAGTTAAACCAGGGGGAGCTTGTAAATTTTTTAAAACAAAAACAAGGTATGCATACCATGGAGAATTTAGAAAAACCTCTTTAACGTTTGGAGTCGCCATCTCACCCTGTTCACCTGCCACGTCTAGAAAATTAATGTCAAGAACCTGAAGGTTAGATTCAGCCATCAGTTTAGCCAGGCCTTGGCCTTTGATCAGTTTTGTGGGCTTAATTTATATGTCGTATTCTAGAATAACTGCAATCCACTTTCCCCTTCTCCCATCAGGGTTGTCTTGTGTCAGGATGTCTTTCACCACTGAGTTTGGAACATATGCTATGACGTGTGAATGAAGAATATAGACCCTAAACTCTTTTATAGCCTTTACCAAAGCAAAAGCCTGTTTCTCCATAATATTATAGTTCAGCACAGTATCCCTCAGAGCTTTGCTGACGAAAGCTATGGGCTATTCGTATCCTTCACTGTTCTTCTGCAATAGTACAGCTGCTATTGTATGTTCCGAGGCAAAAGAGAAAAGATAGAAATCTTTGGTGAAATCGGGACTAATCAGAACTGGAGCCTCTGTGAGAGCTCGTTTGACCTGTTCAAAGGATTGTTTGGACTCTAAGTCCCATTTTATCTTAGCGTCCTTTTTTAGCATATTGGTGATGTTTCAGAGGAGTTTAGCCAGATTAGGAATGAATCTTCGAAGAAAGTTAATTTGCCCTATAAAGGACTGTAGTTCTTTAAGGTTTCTGGGGTGTTCTATCTTTAGTATAGCCTCTATCCTGCTGGGATCGATTCTGATTCCTTCTTTAGAGATGATATGTCCCAACAATTTACCCTCTTCTAACCCAAAAAGACATTTCTTGGGATTTAATGAAATCCCGAACCTTCTACATTTTTCGAAAACTCGTCTAAGGTGCCGCAGGTGTTCATTATCGGATTGGGAAAACACGGTCACGTCATCTAGATAAACGAAAATAAATTTTCCTGACTCCTCCACAAAGGCAATGTCCATTTCCCTCTGAAAGGTGTCTCCTGCGTTCATCAGACCAAAGGGCATCTTCACATACATGAAAGTGCCCCATGGGGTGGTGAAAGCGGTCTTTTCTTGATCATCTGGGTGAACTAAGACCTGGTTGTAGCCTGAGAATCCATCTAACAGGGAGATTCGACTGGACCCGACCACACTTTGCAGGAGGTGATCCATCTTAGGCAAGGGGTAATTATCCTTCAAGGATGCTTTGTTCATATTTCTGAAGTCTATGCAGAGTCTGATTTCACCGGTTTTCTTGCGTGTGGGGACTAAATTAGAAACCCACTTCGAGAAACGTAGTGGGACTATGATCTTGGCATCATACATTTTCTTTATCTCTTTTTCTATCAAGGGGAGCAACTTGGGATTTATCCTCCTAAGCTTTTGTCTAAACGGTTTATGGTCTTCCTTGATGGGGATCCTATGTTGTATAATGTTGGTGTCATAGGCATTCAAATCTTCGTAACTCCACGCAAAAACGTCGGAAAATTCTTTGAATAATTCAGTGTACTTGAGTTTTTGTTATGGGGGTAAAGATTTGGACAGTTTAACCATCTTAGGCTTCTCCTCAGTTCCAATATTGCAGTTTTCTAACTCTTGCCCATGGGCTTCTATTTTAGGCTTCTTAGCTACGTCATCATTGTCAAACAGATCTTCTAAAGGGACAAGGCCTCTTGGTAAGACATTGCTTTTCAGCTGTAAAACATCGGCATCCACTTCATCATCTCCTAACTCTCTTGAGTCTGTCGTCTCTACTGAAGCTACTGTATTTACAATATTAATACTATCTATTTCGAATTCAGAGTTATTTACATTCTCATTTTCATTTTCTAGATCTATGTTTGTACATTCAAATTCTTTCTTACATTGTAGAAAATCCTCTATCTGATCGTCATTTCCAAACACTTGCCAGTACTTGATATTATCGGGGACTGTAGGTCTGCATTTAACCTCAACATTGTATGGTCGAGTTTGGCGGAAATGAATCTTGCAGGACACGGCTGACGTAGCCAATCCGTCCGCCAGAATATTCTGTCCTCTCGGCATTACCTGCAAGTCAACCTCGTTAAAGCACTTCAAAGCATCGAGAGCAGCATTCCTGTATGCCCTAAGGCGTGGATGTTTAGCAGCATATTCACCTTTAATTTGTTTAACAACCAATTCAGAATCACCCCTTACCATTATTTGCTTAGCGCCCACCCTTTTCAACAACTTCAGTCCTAGCATTAAAGCTTCATACTCAGCGACGTTGTTCGTGCAGTGGAAGTTTAACTTATAAGAGTGATTTTGTGAATACCTTTTCCGATGATTATGCAACCAGACACCAGCTCCTGCCCCTTCTTTACTCACAGCTCCATCGAAATCCATGCTCCAGAAGTCGGCAGGAAAATCTTTCGTGATTTCATTTTCTATCTTTGTTGCGTCGCCGCTTCCTGGACCTTCATCTTGACTAGCTACTTTTTCCATCAGCTGATCGTCTTGCTCTTCGGTAGCGCCATCATTGTACAAGATGAAAGAATCTAAATCTGAATGGGCAGAGTAAAGGGGATAATTATGAGGTTTCTCTTGACTGCTGACCATATACTTCATCATAGTTTCTCTGTATAACCTCCTCTGTTGTCCGAACACTGGGATAGTGGCGTAAGACATATCCAGCTGCAATGTCCCTTTCAGCTTAGCTCCCCATGAGCGGGATAACAACATACCATATTTAGGCGGAATGTCAGCAACCACCACATCCATCACCATGCTTTTCGAAGGGATCTGAACCAAGGTTATGCATAGATCCTTAATCAAACCAATACATTTGACTTTGCTAGAGTCAAACGAGTGTAAGTCTTTGTACGGCCTAGTGACTTCCAATCCCAGTTTTTCCATTACAGCTTTGGGAATTAAATTATGTGAGGCACCTGAGTCTAACATGGCATTATGCAGTATCAAATCATGTATGTTCAAACTGATGTAAAAGGGAGCTACATCACCGGTATCGTCTCGACCATCCACTGTTGGTCCGAAAAGGAGTTCGAGACGATCGTCAGTGAGGTTCACAGTGTCTGAGTGAGTCACTGATCCGATAGTCAACGCTTGGGTGCCTATGCCCGGCTCAATGGATAATGGCTTTAATACCTGAGAACGATAACCGCCTCGGCTTATCAACTCTATCAGTGGGACAGGAATTTTAATTTTGGCCAATTCTGCTTCTAGGCTAAAAGGCACAGAGGTCCGGGTCTGACCCGTCGACTCTGGTTGGTCTATATCCCTCCGGTCGGAAGTGCTAGGCAGGTTAACAGGTGAAACTTCAGGCTGAGCTGATCTTTTCAGTATGGTGACGTTTTTCTTCACCAGAGTATCAGTTTTACCTTTCTCAGAAGATTTTTCAGCAGTGGTCTTCTCAAGAGCTTTTTTAGTCTCAGCTCCCTTCTGCGGTTCGGTCGACCTTCTTGGGGAATTTCCTTCCTTCTTCTTACTCCACAGGTTGTACTGTCGGTGCACCTCCAGAATGTCATCCTCCCAGGTTGGTTGCCCCACACCCTCAGTCTCCCCACTCACTTTTGTTTGGTTTAGCAGGAATAGTTCCTGCTCTTCTTGAGTAAGGAAAATGGCCTCATTGTCGTGTATTCCCATGAGATTGATATGAGTGTCTTCCAATTCCTCTATTACTTCCTCTCCATCATCAACATAGTTTTACTGTAGGGGAGGTCTAATCGGTGGATCCGTACCTCTTTGTTCTCTTTGATCCCTAGGATCTCGCTGATCTCTTTGGTCCCTGGGATCCCTTTGCCTGATTTGAGGAGGGTTTCTTCTGAAATTGGGGTTTCGAATCTGGGGAGCAGGTGCGTTGTCCCTTGGAGGGTTCCTGTAATATAAACTCATTCTTTCCATCATAAACTCCACATTTCAGGATAAAGAATCCAGCTTGGACTCTGTGATCGACGTGGAAGATTCTTCTTTGATAGTGACTTTCCTTTCAGATATTTGACGTGCCCGTTTAGCCAATAGATTGGCTTCCACACTAATAGCAATTTTCTTCATATCTTCAAGGGTGGTGGCATCTCTTTCTCTTAACTGATAAGACATGTCAGCATCGAATCCATTAGGAAATTTAATTAATGCCAAACCTGGGGGAGGTTTAATTTCAGTAGGGATCGCATTATACAAATTATTAAAGCGGGTGCAGTAATCTTGGACTGTTTCGCCTTGATTCCTCTTTATGTTTTCGTACTCAGACAGTATCTGGAGGGGGTTTTTATTCACCTCCCATCTGTCGAGGAAACTTCTTTGGAATGCGATAAGGTCAGGGATTGATGCTGCGGGTAAGGATTTGAACCACTTCTTAGCGTCTCCTGTTAGACTCTGGGTGAAAAGTCGCATCTGGACGTCGACCTCATCAACCTCTTGTAAATCTAAGTAGTCGTTCATTTTATCTACATGTTGTTGGGTGCTTAACGTTCCTTTTGCATCAAACTGTGGCAGTCTAGTTTGGTAGTCTTGGGGCATGGCATGCAGAGGTGCAGCCAACACCAACGGAGCATATCTAGTGGCCATAATGGGCGGAGGAGGCGGAACGACGACCGGGGTGGTAGGTGAAGAAGCAACTGAAGACGAGGGTGACGACGGACTGGGTGGGGCAGAGGTATCGATTCGTAGCTTGGTCATGGGAGCCAAGACTTCGGGGGTTCGAGGTTGCACCACAGTCGGGTCGAAAACAAGTTTGGACGTGAAAGTTTCGGACCGAGCTCTAACTAGGTTTCACAGCGGAAAAGGCTCAAGATCAAGGTTTGGTAAGCTATCAGGTTTTCCGGAAAAGGAAAAAGATTTTCTCTTTGGAGTACTACTCACCGAACTGGAGATGAAAACCTTTCGCCTCAATAATTTTTCAGGGTTATCTAAGGCAGCAGAAAGTTTTGGGTCTGGATTAGATCGCGTGTGGATTTTCTTGGGAGCCAGAACTCTTTTTGGGTTTTAATATATATATATATATATATTATTTTATTTTATTTTTGAAAGCAAACTAGGCAAGGTTCCTACGTTGACGTCGCCTAGCCTCCNCCGAACTGGAGATGAAAACCTTTCGCCTCAATAATTTTTCAGGGTTATCTAAGGCAGCAGAAAGTTTTGGGTCTGGATTAGATCGCGTGTGGATTTTCTTGGGAGCCAGAACTCTTTTTGGGTTTTAATATATATATATATATATATATTATTTTATTTTATTTTTGAAAGCAAACTAGGCAAGGTTCCTACGTTGACGTCGCCTAGCCTCCAACTGTTCCTGAGTAACTATGTCACGTTCAATGGCAGCCCATGAACGTTCGAGCTCTTCCCGGTTATTGGCAGTCTGGAGGATTAAGTCAAAAAGATTTGACGCGATATGAGTTTGATTTGCTAGTCCAGGGTCGATATTTGGTTGTACTGCTACAGGGACAGTCATAGAGGGACAAAGGAACTGGGAAAAATATCGGAAGTAATATATACAGAGTTAATCAACCTCTAAATATCACTTTCTTCTCAAAATCAAACTTTCTTTAGGGGAAAAAGTCGCGAGATTGTAAGTTTTAGTTCTTCCCCAGTGGAGTCGCCATTTATGTTATCACTCTGTAAATTTCCTAGAGATTGAAAAAGAAGAAATCTGCAAAGGTAACCTTAACCAACCACTTTTAAAGCTGGGATCTAGCCCTACCAGCTTCAGAGAGGGATCTCTCTATTAGATTTAGCTTTGTTTAAAAGATATTAGGCTAGGTAAAGGCACGGGTTTTGTTTTGTTGAAAAGGGTTTTTAAAGTTGGTTGAGACAAATTACACATCCATTGGGTTATGGGGTCTGTACTTAATAAAAACCGAGATGCAACCAGAAACTCTGAATAAATCTTTCACAAGGCGAGGTAACAAGCTTACTGGATCTTTAATAATTTGAGTGATGGACAGAAGAAAGATAAGGAAAATAACTCCAATTAACAAGCACTTAAGAATCTCTTAACTGAAGATATTTAGAAGATGAACATTAAAACCTATAGAATCGGAAACAGGGTATCAAGGATAAATCCTGCAACATAACGCTATTCCTATAGATTAGTTATAGAAAAACAAGATGATCACAAAGCAAGGAAACATATAACTAAGAAAATCACATCACCAGTGAAACATGCGCAAGAATCTTGTGAAATGCCTCTTCTTTATTAATGCTGGATCTCGTCAAAAATGTTACAGCTTGATAGCAATCGGGTGTGCAAATCAACAACCCTCAATACATTGAAAAAAGAAGTATTTATAAGCCAAAATACATAGATCTTGTCATAACTGATCAGGACGTGTTCATGCTATTTTTAGAAAAACTAACTTAACTAAGCAAAATTGTTTTGATGAGTCATCACAACCGTATACTGAAATTTAGGGGTAGGCCGTTAGTGAGGTGCCTCTGCAACCTCTGCTGACAGGACAGCTGACTGGAAATGATAGCTCATTTGCTAATCTAGTAGATCGCACAATTCTTCCCATCTGTTATGACCTGGCACTGTGATTTTAAGCAATCTTCTGTACACTTCGTCCATGTCTGTGTACTTAGAAAATGTAGGCTTGACGATGAAAATATGCTTGATTTCGTGCTGGATACTGATATCCAACTGCAAGGCTTCCATGAAAGCTCTTGCTGTGATGTTTGATTGTATTCCTGTGAATTTAGCACTGTCTTTGGACATTTCAATCAGCCTTTTCTTATAATCGGGAAGCGTCATTAATCTGTCGTTTATGACCTTCATGCCAGGCAAGCCTTTCCTCTGCAGAGCGTCTATCTTGTGGAAAAACCTCTGCACTCCTTGATCCATAACTTGGATTTTCTCCTCAAGTTGAAGCATGAGGCTTCTCTTGGTCAGAACTCGTTTCACCTCCAAGATAGTTTTAGTCCTGTCCTCGATCTTCAATTCTTCTAGTTCCTCCCTAGTCTTTGAATTGAGGAACCTTATGATGTCATTGGCTTGTACAGGCATGTCACCCAGCTCCGTTCTGATTTTTTCCACTGCCTGTTTGCTTCTCTCAAGCAATTCATTTTGTTCAAACATAATTTGAACCATCGGCCAGATTTTTTTTATGGACTTAGAAATATCAATCCACACAAGTTCTTTAACTTCGGACAAGGTCTTTCCTGCCAATGTCTGTTTCTGTAGCTGTTGCAGCTCCTTCCTTATCTGCTCGTTCACCTGCTTTTCCTTTGACAGACTTGTCTGAAAAGAAGTCTTCAGCTGCTGGAGATTTTCCAATTCTTTCTTGAGCCTGCTGATTTCGCACTCTTGCAGATTCATTCTTTCCATAGACTTGGCCAGGTCAGTGGCTCCTTCAGGAAGGGGAACTATTGTTGCAGATGGAACAACTGTCACCATTGTGGTCACAATTGGAACAGCACTCAGCGGAACGCCTTCCATTGGCTTTGCCTGCTCTCTCTCCTTGAGCAGTCTCTCCATTTCCGCCTCCATTTCCTTTAACTGCGCACTCTGTTCCAGGAGTAATTTCAACATTTCATCCTTTTCGCCTTCCCTTTCAGCTATTTCCTTTGTCTATGGGTCCTCTGTTGGAGGGAGCTTCAGTTATTTTCTCAAAGCGGCTATGTCATCATTTTTCTTTTTGATCATCTCCTCAGCAACCTTGACGTTCGCGGGATCGTATCCTATCTTCCAGTGTTTTTATCCTGTTATCTTTCGTGAAGGAAGACATTTTTTCCAGCTTCAGCTGGGTCTGGGCATTGCTCAAAGCTATCCGATACTTTGACGCAGAATTTGCAACGCGGGCTAAAGTATGGGAGATCATCTCCCCCGTTTGCTTATGAAAATCCATCTGATCTGCCGGATGTACATCTTTGGCTTGAAACTCAAATGTCGATCTCTTGTAGTCGGATATCACCTTTGGGTCAGGCACTTGTGCATGGAGGAACGCCAGATGCATCCTACCCTTCTCTGTATCAAATGCTGAGAGAAGTCTATGCTGGGTCGTGGATGACTGCTTCTGGAATTGTGCATACGTGCTATTGGTGAGCGACTGGTTCCTCTTTCTGATCGTGTCATATTTTTCAAAAATGCCCAATTTTGGCCCAGTGCTACTCGGTGGAGTATCCAATGGAGAGTCTGAGGATTTTATTTCTTTTATCCCCTCCTTATGTTGACTGGAGTCGAAAGGGAAACTTAGCTGCTTCGTCCCAGTGGTGGTCACTGTGGTGAGAGGGGTCTCTTGCTCGATTGTCGCGCCTGTGATTGGAGTTGTCCTCGACTTTTTGGAGTGCGATTCAAATTCCTCCGGAGACACCTCTGTAACCGGAGAGGATGATTCCTGCCGGGGCCTCTTTTCCTTGGCATTCTGTGGTGTAGCCGCGGGTGGTGCACTTGTTGAGGGTACCTTCTCTTCCATCCTGACAGTCGGTTCCACGTCCTCCAATGTGTCGAGCTCCCATTCTACTTGATTAGCAAATTTTTCGATTTCAGGCCTGGGCTCATGCACATATGGGGCATTCTTATTTTTTACTCTCATCTCAGAAATGGTGCCATGGGGATCATAATGCCAGGGGAAGCTTTTCGTGAATTTCATTTCCCTCAAGAGTCTGTCTGCTTCATCACCTGCCCTTCTGCTATTGCAGATGAAAGAGCCTATCTGCCCTTTAATCCGCAATTGTTGCTTCTTTTTGAGAGAGACAAAGTGAATATCATCAGAATTCATAATTTGCCTAATGTATTCCAAAGCGAAAATTCTTACCGGTATGTATCTCGGAAGCTTGAATGGTGCTAGCTCGCAACCATAAACTCGGATCTCAGAGTGATTCTGATACAGGTACCATTCCCCTGTCTTCGCATTTTCCGAGAGGTGTAGAACTCTCCGGACCTCGTCATTAACCCGTGGCTCCAGCATGCCACTCAAAATACTTACCACTGGATGATAAAACTGATCTATGAACGCCGTGAATTCATATTCGGCGGAATTTCTCCTCAGGAGAGACGTCCATGCTGTGACTGGCTGAGGCTTCTCGTCGGTATCCATCTTGTGCATGGAGAAGTTGAACTTGTCGGCTTGGAAATAGAGGAACATGTAAGCCAGAATGGAAGAGTATCTGAACATTCCTTTGGTGCTGAAATTAACGAACTGCTCATGGATGTTATTGGCCAGGAATGTGTTGTAGTCGAACTGCGTGGTTGGTTGTTCGTCATTGGGAAAGATGGATAGAAAACCCAGGATGGGCTCATCCACTCATCGATCTGAGTAGTATCCCAGTAGAGCACACACCGCCGAGATAATCTGATTTCCTTTGATGGAAAACATGGAAGAAGGGTACGGGGGGCTGGTGGTCGGGAGAGGAGCGGAAGTGGGAAAAAACAGCTCAAAAAACTGAGCTCTCTGCGGGAAAGTCATCTTCTGGTAAAGCTCGGTGAGGATTTCCAGGTTAAAAGGGGAGGCAGATTCTGCTCTGGTGATTTGTAACATTTGGTCGATATCTTCAGGGGTGATGAAGAAAAGCACGTCCCCGGATGAAGACATGATGGCTCTTTGGTCGGGAAAGTAGTGGACCTGGCAGCGAAGGGCGAACTCGGGGAAGTTATGGATTTGGGGGAAAAGATATAATGGCAAATTGGACTCCCAGAGCCCAATCTCGTCACTCTGATCCAGGAAGACTTCCCGAAGCCATGACTGCAAATCTGCGAAGTCGAAACTGCATATAGTGTCAGCTATCAACCGGTCCTTGTCGACCAGGGGAATTTTATCCAGGTCCATCGGAGGAGGAGCGAACGGATTTTCTTCCTCTTCCGTTTGCCTTGTTTTAGACGCCATCTCAGCAACTGTACCTGCAACAAACAACGTTAGTGGGGTCTACTGGTAGGGGAGGAAAACGACGGGGAAGCAATGGGGAAAAGGTAAACGCATTCTCTAGTGCGATGGATGGTTCTGGCGCGAGGGATGAATAAATAATGCATATGAGCACAACGGTGTTTTTATTTAAAACTGGGTCGGTCGGACGCGGGAAAACGGTCAGCATGACAACAGACATATTATTCCGTTATTAATGGGCAACGAGCCACTTGGGGTGATATGGCAGGTGACGGTGACTATAGTATACGGATGACTTGACGTGGAGGTTTGTGATTGGGGATAAAGTCAGCGAAGAGGGCTGCTCATGAGTGAAAGGGGTTATAGTACTGACAACGTGGACTGACGACAGTTATGGGGATGGGACTTAGACCCGGGGGCAAGTGGGACAAGTGGAGTCAGTGGAGGATGACGTCCGGGGGTGATGGGGTGTCAGACAGCATGTGGAGGATGGGACTCATGAACCAATAGGGCGACGACCCATGTGACAAGGGGCCTGCCATAAGGAAGATTCATTCCGGACCCCCCCCTTTGATTAAAGACCGAAAACCAAAGGGGATCCGGAATCCACCACGATCCGTTGATCTGCGCGCTGATTTGATGATCGTCCAGATCTGTGCGATGCTTAATATCAATTCCGAACCCCCCCCTCCATTAAAGGCAGAACGACGGGGGGGGGTCTGGAATCCAATGTGGGTCGTTGATCGGGGCGCTCAGTTTAGAACCGTTGAGATTTGCGCCTGCGTTATAACCAATTTTGGACCCCCCCCTCCGTTAAAGGCAGAAAGGAGGGGGGGGTCCGAAATTAAATGTGAGCCGTAGATTTACGCGCTTTGTTCCGGGCCGTCCAGATTTGCATATGTATTACCATCGATTCCGGACCCCCCCTTTTGGGTTAAAAGTAGAAAACTAAGGGGGGTCCGGAATGCTCCATGAACCGTTGATTCATGAGCCGCGATCTGAGCCATTGAAAGATGAACGAAGCATAGGACGGGAGTGGCAAATAAAGTATGTAGGCCAACTTAGGATAATAGCTTCCTATAGGATTTTTCTTGGATTTTCTTATACACAACACTAAGGGGCCATCAATTCAAGTATACATAGGCATTGGAGTCATAGGGTAACATTTTCATCGATCTGGTTTTATTTTGGCAAGGCAGGCCAAACAATTAATCTACATCCTAACCTACTGTCATGAGGCAATTAACCCAGATTAAACTATTGGGTTAATATTTTATTCTTTCTAGGGGATATCTAATCAGGATTAGATGGTCTGATCAGATGTATTCACTAATTCTAACCTAGGGGCTATCTGATCAAGATTAGATGGTCTGATCAGATGTATTCACTAACCTATCAACATTGGAAATTTAAAAGAACTTGGTCATGCTTGAAAGGTATGACCAAGTCACTTGTTATTGCATGGGGATTTTATTTCAAATATTTTTGCCCTCCTTTCTTTTTCTTTTTCTTTTTCTTTTTCTTTTCTTTTTCTTTTCTTTCTTTTTTCTTTTTCTTTTCTTTCTTTTTTCTTTTCACAAATTATTTGAAGAATGCAATATAATTTGTCAACCAAATCACCAGATACAGATAATATCCAAGTCATCAGCTGATTCCCATAAATTATGGGGTGATAACACAGACCATTGGATCCAAGCCACGGGAACATGTGGTTGACTGATGGGGACCACGTGGTTGACAGGTGGCGTAACAACAAACACCCAGAGAAAGGTGGAAGTGGGTGACAGGTGGTGGACACACGTCACCTTGGAAGGAGCCAACCCATCGCTGACCTTTCGTGTTTTGGGGTATCACAAAGGAGGAGCACGAGGGTTCAACACTCCAACTCGTGAAGTCGTGAGTTGCAAGTAGTGCTAAAGGAGTCAACCCATCGCTGAATTATCGTGCTTTGGGATTTCGCAAAGGAGGAGCATGAGGGCTCAACACTCCAAATCAAGAAGTCGTGAGTTGCGAGTAGTGCTAGCACTTAGCCCTAGCCAGTGGTTTTGTGCGGAAGGCGCTAACAAGGAGGAGCCATAACCATATCGTATCTCGATTATTGGTGTTTGGAGAAAGAGGAGTCGAGGGTCTTCGACTCACGAACTCACGAGATCGTGAGTCACGAAGGGTGCTTGCACTAAGGCAAGGTTGTGGTCACATGGGGATGTAAGGCTCATGCCTAGTGTTAAGTTACACAGGGCAGGTTTTCATGAAGGACCTATGGATTCGTTCAAGGGGTTCCGGTAGGAGCTCGAAGAGCCATTTTGGCTTAGAAGAAAATCAATCCAGAGATCGGGAGGTCGCAGAACCCTACTGAGGTAGGGGGTCTGCATCAAGTGGTATCAGAGCCACTTTCTGTCTATAGACTGCAGGCAGAGGGAGGCAGAGTAGATAAAGAAAATACTCTGATACACACCATCAAGTGGTATCAGATTCGATTTTTGTCTATAGATTTCAGACAAAATAGAAAGAGGAGACCATTACTTTGTTCACAGACAAAGGAGAGACGGTGGGAGAAATTCTGGTAACATCAAGTGGAATCAAAAGCGGAGATTCATTTGTATACAATAGGTGGAAGAAGCAGGGTGTTAAAGCTCTGTGGTGATTGTTGCAAGGTGTGCAGCAAATGGTAGACAACCAGGTGAGCTGTAGGAGGACATGGAGATGCTCTCAGACATAAAATGATCCACATGCTTGCCAAGAGGGCAGGTGAAATATGGAAATGGCTATTGAAGGTCATGAGCGTGGTGGAAGAGGATACCGCCAACAGATGAGTAAATAAAATATTGACAAAGAACTCATTGAGATAAGGGCAAGAATGGAACATCTGACATTAAAGATGCAGTAGGAGGCAAAGGTACACTGGAGGTACGAATGGCCTATGAATAGGAAATCCAAATGGCATGTTCAAAATTTGTTGGCTAGGAAACAACAACAAGAGTTGAGGAAGTGGCTAAGGTATGTTGAAAACCTCAGTGACAGAGAGCTGGTTTGCATTTCTGAGCCAAAAGTTGGAAAAACCCTCAGTGATGAGGAAGAGAGATCAGTTTTAGGTCTCATAAACTACTAGGAGGGCAGAGATGAATTTTTGAATTGCCAGGTGGGCAATGGAATGAGATCACTGGAGGATCTTATAGAATGTCAAGAGGACAATAATGAAAATTCATATTTCCAGGTGGGCAATGGTATGAGATTAGCTGAAGATCTTGTAAACTGCCAGGTGAGAAAATGTGAACTTTCGAGTTTCCAGGTGGGCAATGGGAAGAGATCAGCATAAGGTCTCGCATAATACCAAGGCAGCAGTGATGAAAGTTTAGATTTCCAAGTAGGCAATGAGATGGGACCACTGGATCTCATAGACCGCCAAGTGGGTAGCAAAAAATTCCCAAATTGCTAGGTGGGCAGGGGAAAGGAGATGAGACAATCTGAGAGTCTCACAGACTCTCTTGAGAGTTCATGTCAACAAGGAGTGTTGATACGTGAAGAGTCATGTAGTTTTACAGACCATGCGAATGAAGATGATGACAAGTTAAAAACTTGCACCATCCAGGAGGAGGATCAGAAGAGCATTCTGATGATTGGCGAAATTCGGGTATTCCTACCACATTGCCCAGTTGAGGCCAATGAAGGTGTTGCAGATGCAACAATAGTAGGAGGACAGCTAGCAGAGACTGTCAAAGAAGAGGAATAAATGAAGCAGACACTAATGTTTTCCCCTGCAGGAGAAGAATAGCATTCGACCGAAATGCTCAAAATTTTCAGCCGGGAAGCTAAACAGGAAATGACTATAGCACTGAAGCCTGCAGCAAAAGAGGAAGTAGATAGCACATATTTTGTTGATTTGTGTGAAGAATTGGAAGCCCTGGAGAGAAAGGTGATGGTGCAAAGATTGCACATCCAACGGGCTAAGTTGGAAGTAGGTAGTAAAGCATACCAGCCTAGGGAGAAGCTAGAAAAAGTTGGACTTGAGCCAACAAAAGGAGAGGTGACAATCAAGATGTCATAGGAAGAAGTTGAGAAACATCTCAGTAATGAGATTGTAGAGCTGGAGTCTGTAGCAGAGTGGCCACTTAGTGCCACAAAGAGAGATAAATATGGCAAGGGAGATCAAGCAGATCTGCCCATTGAGGAGATAGAAGTGCAGCAGAGAAGACTGCATAAGGAGAGCCAGCCAGTGGAGCAGCTGGATAGGGTGATTGAGAAGATCAAGAGGTAGATGTTGAGGTAAGCACAAGAAGCAATCACCAGGAGGAAGCTGAACAACAAGGAGCCTGCAAGAGAAGCAGGGAAGAAGAAGCACCAACAACAACAACAACATAGTTGGAGAGGAGCCGAAGGACAGCTCCAAGGGAAAGTTTGGGATCCAGGTGGATTTCAACACTGCAAAAGAGGATCTCATGATTTTTCTAGTTGAGTAGTATGATGCAAGAGCATCGCTCCAACTCAGCATAAGCGTCAGCCAGCCAGCACATCCAACACGCATTCATGAAAGGGAGAGGCGCAACCCTCTCATTTTTCAAAATTTGAATTTGAATTCAATGTTGTAAGGTTGATAGAGACCAGATCATGCCTTTGTACAGGTAGTGGTTGAGGTTTCCATTAATGGTTACCTGCAACTAAGTCTAGATCAGTCAGGTCTGCGACTTCCTTTTGTGTAATGTAGTCGTAGGAGTAGGAGCCGCTCTGAGATAGCGATAGCACAGAGGCAGTGGAGGAGGATAAGCTCAAGAGAGCCCTCTTTTGTAATGATTCTCTCGAGGAGTAGAGTGGAGAGGGAGAATAGGAGTATTCTTAGGCAGAGAGATCTCAAGGGAGAGAACTGAGACTCTGTAGCAGTCTAATTTTTGTAAAAACACATTTTGTATAGACATTTAGAAATTAATACAAAGAGTAGTTTTTCCTGCACATGAATTGTTTGTGTATCTTTATGCATTTGAATGTCACCTGTAGACTGCAGATACAAGTTATAGATAGATTTTACTATCTGTCTGTGAGTTTTTCAATTTCTGTCTGGGTTCTTTAGGCCGTGCAAGGAGTGCACAATAGAACATTGCAAGTTCTGTAGCCAACACAAGGAGTGTGAATCTGAGCTCTACGGAGTTAGAAAGAACATGCAAGGAGTGCACACCAGAAAAATTCACAGACTCAAGGAGGAGCCTCAAGGTTGTTGAATGCTTTGGAGGGTGAGCTGTGTAGGGGAGGGCACAAAGAGAAGAGACATAACTACTGAAGGTTCTATAGAGCTCTGCCAAGAGGGCATTGAGTGAGTGCATAGAGTACACCAAAGAACTCTTTCAGGTTCTGAGAAGAAGGAGAAGTGTCATAAGAAAGAGGCTCATAGAGTTGCAGAATACTCTGTTGACTCAGCAAGGAGTGCTTGAGCAGGAGGCTTCCAAGAGTGCACCAAGTTTCCCTTTGAAGGAAAAGACAAGAGCCAAGACCCTTAGAGATTGAGCAAGTTTGAGAAGCTCGGGAGGAACAACGTTCCTATAATGCAGACGAGACCCAAAGGAACTGGGCTCACAAGAGGAAGATTCGAAGGTCGAGACCTTCGAGACTTAGAAAATCTTCTAAGTCAAAAAGCCAAGAAATCTCAGGAGGAAGAGAACAACTGTCGTTGGATCAGCACTGGGAAGAAAGATCCGGACCGTTGAATCTACATCCAGGCAGTAGGAGGAGAGCGTGTAAGAAGATTATATCTGGGCCGTCAAATCTAGCACCAAGGACTGATAGCTGTCGGATATGGGAGAAGGTGTGAGGGGTTTAATCCCTGGGAAGTCGCATAGAAGGGTATAATGGATAGCAGAAACTTTGAGGGAGAAGTGTCAAGTTGTCATGAGCCATTGGATCTAGAAAAGGTGCGCGAAGTTTAAACCTCATAACAATAGAAGGAAGAGGACTCGTCAAGTCCCAAAAGCATCAGGACCGTCCATTTTGGAGGACAGGGAGCAGAGATCTGTATCATTTCGYGAATTCAGGGTTCATGAGTTTGGAGGGCAGACCAAATTCTTGGTTTCGTGAAGTCCCGAGTTGTGAGGAGCAAGGAAGGAGATCCAAACCATTGGCTCCAAGCCACGGGAGAACCGTTGGATCAGAACCTCTACATGGCATCGTGTATCGGGGGTTCAGGGGTTGAAAGAGTTTCTTTTCAAATGAAAAAGTAGCGAATTTCCGAGTGTCGAGGGCTCGTGCGAACATGTGGCACATTTGTTAGGTGGGGACCACATGGTTGACAGGTGGCGTAACAAAAAATGCCCAAAGAAAGGTGGAAGCGGGTGACAGGTGGTGGACACACGTCACCTTGGAAGGAGCCAACCCATCGCTGACCTTTCACATTTCAGGGTATCGCAAAGGAGGAGTACGAGGGTTCAACACTCCAACTCGTGAAGTTGCGAGTTGTGAGTAGTGCTAAAGGAGTCAACCCATCATTGACTTATTGTGCTTCAAGATTTTGCAAAGGAGGAGGACGAGGGCTCAACTCTCCAAATCGTGAAGTCGTGAGTTGTGAGTAGTGCTAGCACTTATCCCTAGCCGGTGGTTATGTGCAGAAAGTGATAACAAGGAGGAGCCATAACCATATTGCATCTCGGGTATCGGTGTTTGGTGAAAGAGGAGTCGAGGGTCTTCGACTCATGAACTCGCGAGGTTGCAAGTCACGAAGGGCGCTTGCACTAAGGCAAGGTTGTGGTCGCATGGGGATGTAAGGCTCATGCCTGGTGTTAAGTTGCACAATGCGCATTTTCATGAAGGACATGTGGATTCATTCAAGGGGTTTCAGCAGGATCCCGAAGAGCCATTTCGGCTCAGAAGAAGATTGATCAAGAGACCGGGAGGTCGCAGAACCCTGCTGAGGTAGGGGATTTGCATCAATGAAGGACAATGCACATTCATATACAACACCCATGAATGGATAGTATACATCATGTTTTTTTCGGTGGCACATCACATGGATCCTCATGGTTGAGGAGAAATGAATTTTTGAAGATGACAAAGTGAATTGAAGAAGGAAGTACATGTAGGCCCTGAAGATAATTAAAGAAAAGAATTACAAAATAAGAAAGTGTCAGGTCGGCCCTAATGTTAAAAGGAAGTGACATAAATGGTATAAATAAACATCATTATACATTCATTTGATACAAGTCGAATTTCAGAGGAAATAAGAAGAAAAGAAGGCCAGATTTCAAGGAAGCATGAAGTATTTTGGTGATGTGTTCTAAGGTATGTTATTTTCAGGTCATCTTACCATTTTTGCTATAAATTTTTTTATAGAAAGATTCAGATGGTGAAATCGCTATGGTATTGAGAAGACATATCAAGATACCTTTGGTAAACATTTCAGCTCTTTATTCGCTATAATTATGGAGATACACTCTGTGGAAGATAGGGTTTGTGACCAGTCCTAAAGCTAGTCAATAAACATGTGTTCCGGGTAAAATAGTCATAACTAATTCATCAAGAATCCAAATGAAGTGGGACAAATTTCATTGGAAAGAGTACGGACTGTAGTTTCTTTTTTGTGATTTTCAGAATCGGATGTTAATTATTGAGCACGAGGAATTCTGTGTAAGTTCACTCTCCTGAAGAGACCAGAATTCAATAAAGTCTACCATTCTTTCTATAACCTCTTTTTGGGGAGGATTCAAGGAGTGAAAATTGGAGGAGTTTCAGAGAATACATTGAGTAATATTATCTAGAGGATCAAAGTACTCCAAGAATTGAAGAATTGCAGAAATTGAAGAAGTCTCAGGAAGCATTATTAGGTTCTATGTGATGATTGGTTGATGGTGATGATTTAATGTAAAGTTTTATTATCTCTCATATATTCTTAGGTGGAAGGAATGGGCAAGGATGGAGAGTTCAAATATCTCTTGATATTGGAGGATTGTATCTTCCTCTTGGAGGTTTATCCCTCCCTTTACATTTGGAAGTTGTAGCTACCTTTGGAAGTCATTACTTCCCTTGAACAATAACTATTGATTATTTCTCATATATTGTGCATGGTGTATTGTGGTGTA
>JASDQU010103248.1:0-35105 GCA_032191745.1 Picea mariana | reverse complement strand
ATGGTGTATTGTGGTGTATTGGTGTAACTCTTATACTATTGTTCATTGCTCATTGGATATAGTTGAATGGTTTAAGTATAAGTTAAAAAAGGTTTTAAATTGTACTTGATACTGATTCACCCCCCTCTCAGTATCAACAATTGTAACCATCTTCTTGCAAATGAGCACAGCTGTCACATCTTTTCTTAGAGATAAGCCACCACCATTCCAACAAGCTTGTTTTCCGCTGCATTTTACAGTTTCAACTTATTTTTTTATTGAATAGAAAACCAATTTTACTGTATCTCTACTATTTTATGTTAAGCACCCGTTAATAATCTGTAGTCATTTTATTCTGCTCATAAAATATGGATCATAGCCCTTGGATGATGTTTAACTTTCTGAGGGAATATTCTCTTCCATATCTCACATATGTGAGTGGAAGAATGGCCCATATGACTCAGTTTGTATGATGATATTGTTTATGCAGGATGATATCAGATGATATGATTGTTGGGGAGACTGTATGTATCTGAACAGTACTTGTATGCTACTATGGTGGATGCAATCCATTGGTAGTGAATGTTTTCACTGGTTAGTAGTTGTGTGCTACTAGGAGTGGTTTTGTACCATTGGATAGTATTTGTATACGACTATGGATAGATACAATTGTGTTCTATAGGATGGAATTATAGCAACAATATGATACTATCTGATAGCCATGGAGACTACCACTAGTGTTGGAGTTTATTTCCAGCTAGATGGATAGTCAGTGTGCTGGCGGATAGACATTCTACGGGAGGATAATGGTCCAGACATAACAAATTGTCAGTGGGCATGTATTCTCTCTGAGGAGAATGGTCCAAGTTGACAGATTGTTGGCGTATCATGGACTGGTATTTTCCTAAGGTACAGATTGTGGCCCGATTAGGAAAATGGTTCAGGACCAATATTTTCTAAGGCATATGGGTAGAGATTGATTTCTATGGTACATATGACCTGAATAGAAAATAGTTTGATACTAGAATTCTTGTAGGAATGGTATATGTAGCCCATAGGGTGGCTTTCAACATTTGGGAGGGATGACATTATTCTAGGATGTAGGTTCATATTATAAGAATGATCCTTGTATCCCATTGCGGATCTTTTAGCATATATTGGGACAACTATTTTTCTAGGACATATGCTCAGATTAGAAGAATGATCTCTTGTATCACTCTGTTGAGTGAGTGACTTTTTCAACATCATTACCGATTATTTAGATGGATTATGGCCTAGAGAGATGATGCAGTTGAAGTCAAATGATGCAGTTGATGCTATCAGATGATATTGATAGTGGTGATGGTGCTCGTGATGTGATCATGAGATATCATGTGTAGTTATGTTGTTACTATCGGTTGAATGGTTTTTTTGTGCTTAAGACCATTGAATTTATTACCTCCCTAGCTCAAGAGAATAATTAATATTGAGTTATTAGCCTCCAGGAAGAGAATTCGGCCCAGTTAGGTGGGTTGGAGAAGTATAAGTGGAGGGCGCTAGAGCTCATTTGGACTCACTCACTTTCACAACTGCATAAAGACAAGTGGTGTGCATGACTGGGGGAGAGCTTCAGTGGTGACTTTGTCTTTGGTTATGGTTGGATTTTTGACATGGTTATGGTTTGGACTTTCTTCCTGGTATGCTATCTTTGTAGAGAGGTACACTACCTTTGTTGGATATTGGTTCTAGGGTTTTATTCTAGAATTATTCTCTTTGTCAAGGTTAAGGTGCTTGGGGTGGACTTTGTGCCTATGGTTGGGTGACAATATTTTTATATTGTCTATGGTGAAAATGAGCACACCGATTATTCTAATAGTGTCAGGGTGGGAATTTCATGCTAACATAGGATCTTATCCCTTTTGTGTTGATTTTTATTAGGTATTGATAGATTATGAAGTTATAATGCACTCTATTCCATATCACATCTCCTCATCTAGAGCTAGTTGTTACCCCTAATATTGCATGAGGTTTTACATTGTGATTTTCATCACATAAGACAGAGACTTGTAGGATGACATTGATGGATTAGTTTATACATTTTGGGGGTTATTGTGGGTGCACATACTTTCCTCGAAACTTCCCCTATGGTTTAATTCAACCACTTCCAATCATGGGTGTGCAGTATCTAGAGGAAAATAATTGATTGCACATTCTATTTATTCATGCCCCTAACTGATTGCATATTATAGTCTCTGGTGATTGATTGTTGATATACCATGGTCGATATTTTAACACTCTTTGTATTATGTTATATATTAGCATTTTGGTGATATACTTGATGTATTGGTTTGTTAATAGGAGGGATGTGACACATGGTCCCCTTTTGATTATCATGATTTTATAATCACCACATGACTAGGCTTAGACATGTTATCCATGTAACTTGGTGATACATTCGATTAAGATATGAGTTTCCTAGCACATGGGTGGGCTTTTATTTTACATGTGGATTACACCTTTGTATGATTGACAATAAACTTTTGTATGTTCTCTGTTCTATTTGGATTTTTTTGACACATATATCGTGTTATTATTCTATCGATTATCTATCCTAGTGGAGTTTTCCTCTTGTCCACACATATTGAGGTGATTGTCTCCCTTTCAAAAACTAGTTTGACCTACTTTTGACTTGATTGGAGTCTTATTGATTGATAAATTTGGATTATTTGTCTTGTGTTCACAACTGGAGTGGTTTATTATGACAGGGATCATCATTTAGGATGGAGTGCTCACCCTCAATAACACACATGTTAAGTCATCTTCTCATATATTGTATTATTTTATTGGTTAGAGATGGTGTCATCCCCTTCCTCCATGGAGTTAGTTAGTGTTTTTCATGTGAATTTATTATGTTGATATCGGGTTGACTCCTCACTCTTGGGATATAATCGTTGGCACATATTTTGAGGAGTGATTACACCTTAGAGACCACATTATGGACCTTTTCATGCTTTATTGGAGGGGTGTGTTAAATTATTCGATGTGCTCGTTTAACCATAGAAAATATCACTATATTGTCACCCAACCATAGGCATGTAGCCACCCCCGAGCACCATAACCTTTGACAGATAGAATTATTCTGGAAGCAATACTAGACCCAACAAATAACCAAGAGAGAGCACACCAAGAAAAAAGTTCCCAAACCAAAGACCAAGACCAATACCCAACTACATTCGTTGCAGCTACACTCTTCCTCTATACTTGTGCACCACTTGAATTGAGTGAGTGTATGTGATAAATGAACTCAAGAACCCTCTATTTATAGTGCTCTTTGTCAACTATCTAGGCCAACTTGTCCTTCTATAGGCTAATACTTTAATATTAATAATTTTACTGAGCCAACTTGTCTTCTAGGGTTTTTTCACATCATTTTAGGGTTTATATAGCTTCCAGAGTATTCTATTATAGTCATACGTTACACATGGAGGTTGATACCTCTTGCAACTACCATAATATCAACACTCCACCTAGCTAGGGAGTTATTAACAGGTAGCATCATCATAGTTACACAAGCTATCTCATGATCACACAGATCAAGTCACGAGCATCATGATCACTATCAGTATCATCTAATAGCATCCTGGCATCAAAATATATCATTGTATGCATCATCTCTCAAGGTTATACTCCATTTGAGTAATCGAGAATGATGTTGAATAAGTCATGTGTTTAACTCAACACACTCAACAAAGTGTCTCTCATAAGTCACCCACTCAATAGAGTGATACAAGGACCATTCTTCTAATCCAGACATATGTCCTAGAAGAATAATTGTCCCAACAGATGTTGAAAGCCCCACAATTGGCTACAATGACCATTCCTCCAATCTAAACATACGTCCTAGAAGAATAGATTTCCTCCAAGATGCTAAAAGCCACACAATGGGCTACAAGGACCATTCTTCTAATTCAGACATACTTCCTAGAAGAATAATTGTCCTCCCAGATGCTGAAAGCCATGCCATGGGATATAGGGACCATTCTTCTAATTGAGACATACTTCCTAGAATAATAGTTGTCCCAGACCATTCTCTAATCTAGTCACCATATGTGTCCTATAGAAAATGTCATGTATCAACCACCCTAATCAGGATGCCATGCTATAGGGGGCATACCATTCGTCTAATCTGGACATTCTTCCTAGAAGAATAGTTGTCCTAGACCATTCTTATAATTCAAACATGCGTCCTAGATGAATACTTTTCCATGATACATCAACAATATGTCAACTTGGATAATTCTCCATAGGGAGAATGTCTATCCACCAACAATCTGTCAACCTGGACCATCCTCCACTGGGAGGATGTCTGTACACCAACACTCTATTCTTCCTGGACCATTCTCCACCTAGATAATGTCTATCCACCAACACACTGACTATCCATGATGCCATATATCAACACTTCCTCCCAACCAAGGAATTCATCTCCTCCCTTTCAACCAAGGGAGAAATCTCCACGAGTCCCAACCTTTCTCTTAAGTATGAAAAATTGATCTTGGACAGAGGCTTCATCAAAATATTAGTTGTCTTCTCATCTATGGAGATGTACCAGAGAATCACTTATCCCTTCTAGACTTTATCACGGAGAAAATAGTACTTGATATCAATGTGCTTCGGCCTGTCATGGAACATGGAGTTCTCTAAAATCTTCACACATGTCTGATTATCACAATATATCACAGTCGAATCCAACACATGATCAAATAGTCCAGAAACCATCTTAAGGAACCATACTACTTCCATACAAGCATCACAAGCTGCAACATATTTTTCTTCTGCAGTATTGAGTGAAACAAACTTATGTTTCCTACTATCCCATGATATCATAGCAAATCAAAAACTGAAACATATACCAAAATTACTCTTTTTTTTATCTGCACTCCATACAAAATCTCAATTAGTAAATCCATGCAGTTGTACGTCACTGTTTGAGGCATATCTTAAACCATAATTTAGCATCCCACGAACATATCTCAAAATATGCTTTGCAACCATCCAATGCTCATGTCTAGGTTCCACCTAGGACTGGATCAACATGTTCACAACAAAGAAAATATTTGTCGATGTATTAACCAAATACATCAGTGAGCTAATCAATTGTCAGTACGAGGATGAGTCTACTGGATCAAAATCAGAGTCTCTCAACTTCCTCAAATCTGCCACCATTGGAGTTTCCATGGATTTGCAATCCATCATCCCAAACTTCTGAAGGATCTTTAAAACAAACTTTCCTTTCATTAGGAATATTTCACCATGCTTCTGCCATACTTCTAGTCCCAATTACTAATGCATGAAACCAAGATCCTTCATATCAAATTCATAGGCTAGCCCCTTCTTACACTGAATAATGAGAGGCTCTGCACCTGTCGGGAACAAATCATCAACGTATAATAACAGGATCATAGGTGCATCATTAACAACCTTGTAATAAAGGTTTGGATCAACATATCTCTTGGAAAATACAAGTCTCATCAAGTAATTGTCAATTCGTGCATACCAAGCTCTTAGAGCTTGTTTGAGTTCATACAAGGCCTTCTTTAATCTGCATACATGGGTTTCTCTTAGATGTACCTCAAAACCTTTAGGTTTATGTATGTATACTTCTTCCTAAATTCATCCATTAAGAAAGGCGTTCTTTACATCCATCTAATGTAAACTCCAAACCATGGATTCTGCAAGAGATATGATGGCTCTAATAGAGGTATATCTAGAAACTGGAGAAAACATTTCATGATAGTCTTCTCCCTCCCACTCAAAGAACCCTCTTGCTACAAATATCTCCTTCTATTTATCGATACTCCCATCTACTGCATGCTTTATCTTGTAAACCCACTTTGAAGTGACTACATATTTTCCTTCAGGTCTAGGCACAATTTCCCATACATCATTTTTCATGAGGGATTGATATTCTTCCATCATAGCTTCCTTCCATTATTTCTTCTTGACTACTTCTTCAAGGGTGGAGGGTTCTGCATTGACAATATTTGTCATGAGTGTTGCATAACTAGAGAATATTTTGGGCCTCTTTCTCTCCTTGAAGGTGCCACTGGGAGCTTTATGTATTTTTGCTTCTTATAAGGTGGATTCTGGCCATGTTGGTTATTTTATGTTCTTGGGTACAACAATTGGTTCTACAGGTTCAAGTGGTTGGTCTGGTTCTTCACTGGGAATTTTTGGAGAACATGTACTTTATTCATTGGGATCTTCATGTTCTTCTTCATCATTAGATACCATAGCATCTTCTATAGATTTCTTGAAGGAAATATTCTCATCAAAAGTTATGTCCCTGCTGATTTCAATCTTCTATTGAACTGGGATATAGATTCTGTAAGCTTTTGATGTATCACTATATCCAATGAATATGCACTTCTTTCCTGAAGGTTCCAACTTATTTATTTTTTCCTTGGGAACATGGATGTAGACATGAAAACCAAATATCCTAAAGTGTTCCATACTTGGCTTATTTCGGGAGAAGGATTCTTCTGGAGTCATGTTCTTCAATATACAATGAAGACATCTATTTTGAATATATACAGTTGTCACAACTCCTTCTCCCCATAGAAACATGGATAGATTATGATCATTCATCATTTCCTTAACATATTCTTCAATGGATTGGTTCTTTCATTCTTCCACACCATTCTGTTGAGGATTATGTGGCACAATTACCTCCCTCCCAATCTTGGCTATTTTACAAAAAGACAACAAGCTCAATGGAGGTATATTCTCCTCCATTATTAGATATTAGCATCTTGATCTTCTTATTTGTCAAGTTTTCCACTTCATCTTTGAATTATTGGAGCTTTCCAAATACTTCATCTTTCATCTTTATCAGATACATCCAAATCTTTCTTGAGAAGTGATCTATGAATGTCACATAGTAAAGAGAGTCTCCTAGAGACTTCATTGGCATAGGACCACATACATATGAGTGTATCAGATCCAAGATCTCCTTGGATCTATTCTCACTTCTTGGGAATGGCTTCTTAATATTCTTCCCAAGTGCACATTCTCTACAAACACCTTCGTGTACTAATTGTAGCTATGGTAGTCCTACAACCATCTTCTTTAGAGATGGGAATTCTTGATAATGAAGGTGATCATACCTTCTATGCCATAACTCACTAGGATTGAGTTGATCATGTACAAGAGCTTGAGTATTCTGACCTATGAGTTTATACAATCTTTCTTCACGCATCCTAATGACTCTATCATATTCTATTTTTGAATCTTTATACCATACAAGAAATTTTCCATGGACAAAGGCTATTCCATCTCCTTTGTCTTCCAAGCAAGAAATAGATAATAAATTATTTTTCAAACCAGGAACATATAAAACATTGCTAAGATGAACATTGTTACCTGATTCCATCTTGATAGAAGCTTTTCCAATTCCCTTGACTGCATATAAGTTGTTGTCTCCAAGTTCCAATTTATGTGATGTTTCCTTTTCCTTCATGCTTGAGATATTTTCATGATCACCTTTCATATTTCTTAAAGCTCCACTATCGATCAACCACATGACATATTCAAGAGATCCTGTAACTAGAGATGAGTAGTAGAAGAAATATGTTTCTTCATGCTTGGATTTATTTGAAGGTTCATCATCATTGGCAGCTGATGCATGGTGTATTTCCTTTTTCTTCTTTTCTAGTTTTGGACAATCCTTTTTGTAATGGCCATATTCATGGCATCCAAAACATTGTACCTTTGACATATCTCTCTTGTGATTGAATTTCTTTCTTGAACCAAATATTTTATTGCCTTCATGTCTCTTGAAATTTGTTGCATAGGCTTGGGCATCCTCTTCCTTTTGAGATCTTCCTTTTGATTTTATCCTTGTCTCTTCTTGTGCGCAACAGGTCCAAAGTTCTTCCAGCGTTGGAAACTCCTTTCTTGTGTTCATGCCTACAACAAATGCATCCCATGATCTAGAAATACCATTAATTGTTATGTTCACAATTTCCTTTTTTGGAATGACTTCTTCAATGGCTTGAATTTGATCTCTCAACTGAGAAATACTTACAAAGTATGAGGCTACAATGTCATCCTTAGTCATCGTTGTGTCACGAAGCTCATTCTTCAAAATCATCACTTGTCCAAAATTTTTTACTACAAAAGGTTGGTTAGGGCATCATACATATTCTTCGATGAGTAAATATTAGATATGTAGGGTATCAGGTGATCTTTGACAGTGTCCATAATGATACTCATAGATTTGATTTCATTGTCCTTGAACTTCTCCATTGTTGCAACATTTTGAGGTTCATTTTCTTTTCCTGCTTCAAACTGTGGTTCCATGATCTTACCCTTCACGATATCTACAAAATTTTTCTTGGAAAGGATGAGGTCAATCCTTGTATTCCATGCTCTAAATTTTGAAGCTCCTTCTAACTTTTTTTCGGACTTCATAGAGTAATTAATGACTTCCTTTGAATTTTACTTTGACTAGTCAAACTTTGACTTTGACCCAAAATTTCAACCTTGACGTTTTTGCTAGTTGAAGATACCAAGAGGTGTGCTAGGCTAAGGTGCACTAGAATGTCGAATAATTATTCCAAAGTTATCACTTTAAGTGTCAAAAGGGTTAGGTTATGGTATGTTGCAACTACAAATTCAGAAACCCTAGTTGCAGTTATAACTGGTGCCACAATGAACTTAACAAGGAACTGCCACTCAACCTTCCAGTAGTTATACTATCCCGAAGGTGTTATGGGCCCATAACCTTTTAAAATATTTGATGTGATCATTTAACCATAGACAATATCACTATATTATCACCCAATCATAGGCACACAACCACCACTGAGCACTGTAACCTTTGAAAGATAAAATGATTCTGGAAGAAGCAGTTGACCCAATAGATAACCAAGAGATAGCACACCTCTCTCCAAATATAACGCACCAAGCATAATGTCCCAAACCAAATACCAAGACCAATACCTAGTTGCAATCGTTGCAGCTGCAGTCCTCCTCTAGACTTGTGCACCACTTGACTTGAGTGAGTGTATGTGTTAGCGATAATTCTTGTCTTGGGCTCGAGAGCATCCAGGTCTGCAGGTTGCATGAAGAACGCCCAAGCGTAGCACATAAAGCCCCATTTCAGGCTAAAAACCAAGTGAGAGGGCGGAATTGTGTCGTCAACGGTCCAGATTCATCCATAGGAGCAGATCAATGGTCATCGGGATATCGGGGCTACCAAGTTAACCGATATATAGTGTCAAAGAAAGCGCCTATATTTCAAGACTAAATCTGGGTTGTCCGATCCAACGACACATAGTGCAAGATCTAGTCGGCATATTGACATTCGGGAGTTCGAAGGGCGAAAGTCCCTCGTCTTCTCACATCTCAAAACCCCGAACCCCGGAGTGCCGAAAGTGCCCAGAGTCGGGCCCGCAATATCACGAAGAAATCTCAGTCATCCATCCAAAGGGGACACTTGGTGCACAATTAGGGTCCTCGCCTTTTCGTCCATCGCGATTTCAAGACGCAAGGAATAGCTCCATCATATCCCCGATGCGCGAGGTGCCGGGAGCATCCAGGACTCGGGCCCACAACATCACCGAGTAAGTTCAGGACTGTCAGATTTGAGAGAGACGCGTGGCGCCCGATTAAGCCATCTCGTCGTTTCGCTCATCGCAACTGTTAATAAGAAAGGATTAACTCCTTCTATTCGTGAACACCGAAATTGATTTGGGAATAGACTCAGGGTCACAGCCCGTGGTCACCTAGGAAAGAAAGGAGTTGTGTAAAAAGGGGGCCAAAGGCATCAAGTCTAGTCGTCGAAAGGATCATCGTGATCTCCATACGCCATCTGATTCAACCTCGATCCTGGTTTTTTTCTTGGAGTAAATGAAGATGAGAAGGGGTGGTTGAAACCTCTCCTCGGGCATTAAGTGTAAGGTATGGATACTCTGGCAAGCGGTCTACTTAAGAGGGTCCTGTGTACCCATTTTTCTAAAGAAGCCATGCCGAGTCCTTGACCAACCAGAGGAGGTCTGCACACGCTAGCTCAGCACTTAATGGCTCAGCTACTCCCCTTGTAGGAGCCATGCACAGTTAAGGTGGCGTCTGACAAAGAATACCCATCCGAATTTGGCTGAAGGGACACCAAGCCTTGGATGACTGAGCACGCCGACGTTAGGCGTTTTCCTCTGAGTATATAAACTCACTCTTGGTATTTTGTAATCTATCGATGGTTGAGCAAGGCTCCCGATTGTAAAACTTTAATGAAGCACTATTGTTCTGGTTATGCATGGACTCTTGAGACTTCTTGTCTTATGAATGTCAGTTTCTTTCACGTCTTTGTTTACACTGTGTTAGAACGACTCAGAATTGGAGAATCCAATCGAGTTGTAACTGTTATAGGATGATGTAGATTGGATCACTGTAACAGTTGCATTGTTTCTAAGCAGTCTTTGTGATTTTCTTAAGCGTTGAATGACTTGGAATTGGAGAATCTAGTCAAGTCCCCCTTTCAGTTTCTCGAAGCCCTGAACCAGAGGATCTCAAATTCAAATTTTTTCTTCTACAAATTACTGAAATGCTTGTTTCCTAAGGTAGCTTGTCCACTCCTCTCACCAAGTCTTCAAATTGCTCATTTTCAAATCAACCCACTGAATAAAGTTAGATCAAGACCTCCTTTGTTCCTTACATGCCAGACCTAGTCCCTGAGTTAGAGTGATATCTTCCCGAGTCTCTACCCATTTGATCACCCATTAAAAAATACCATGACATAAAACTGATGGGCGTCGGGCTCTGCTCCTGCTGCAATCTAGGAGTGACTTCCGTCGCCAAAATTTATGGCGTCGTTGCCGAGGATGAAGTTGAAGATTTTCCCTAGGCAGAACGACATTGAGCTTCTGATTCTGAAGGTGCATCAGACATCGAAGCCCTTCAAGATTGCTACTGTGCACCTGGCGACTCCATTGTGGCAACTCCATTGTTTCCACATCACTATTTCAGCTATGGCTACTGTTAGCACACCTGAAAGATGACCCTAAGGAGATTTCTCGAGAAGGTTTCAGTAGCTGCTTTCTCAGCCTGAGAAGCTTTCTGGGGTAACGACAACATTAATATCTGGCCTTTGATGGTGAACAAGGACCAAGCATATTTGAAGCTGCGCATCTTTCACCTGGCGACTCCATGATTCGAGGATCGATTGGCGACTCCACTGGTTCGATATGGAGAAAATTATGACTCAAAGGTTTGCTTTCTGTGACTTTTCCCAGATAGTTGGTTTTCCTAATGCACTTCTTGATAGAGACCAATGGGAAGATTTCCTCCCTGAATTTCATGCAACAAGTTGGGAGGAACTAGCTGAGCATTTACTGGACTTCCATGAAGCTATTCACTGACACAATATCACGCATGAGGATGTCTGGATTAATCTCTTCAGGTGTTCATTGAAGGGAGCTGCTCTTGAGTGGTGTCGATCTCTTCCCGCTGCGAGCATCCGCTCTTTAACAGGTTTTCATACAGCTTTCAATTCATTTTGTAAAGATTATTTTCCAGCTAATTGTTTGTATGAAAACTGTTGTGAGGAGTTTTCTTCGCTTCATGAAGCCTCTGCTGGCCCTGAAGACCAGGTCCATGATGAAGCTTTTACTGTGGAGGAAAGCATTTGCCAAGAAAATATGGAGGTGTTGAATGATATTAATTTTTTTAGCCCTAGAACGGAAACATCTGACATCATATTAGATGCTTCTATTCTTTTAGATGTTCATAATGATCAACATGCCTCTTGTGGAAATTGTGATTTTATAGAGAAAATGTGGTCCATGGTAGAAGCCTCACCTGGATATCGGGTTGAAGCAGATGTTCCTAGTAGCTCTGCTCATGATGACGAAGACCCTCTCTTTTTAAAAGAGGGGTTAGTTGTGGAAGAGGATTCTTCTCTTTTCCCCCAAGGGGTTTCTCACGATATATTTTTACCTGGGATTAAAGAGAAAAGAATTACATATGAGCAGCCAGAAGCAGCAGGTCCCACTATCCCTGAAACATAAATTTTTTATGGGATCACTGTTCTGGAGGAGGATCATATCAATGAAGGACAACCCCTTTTTGATGTATATTATAGTGATGATGAGCAGCAAGCTTATCCTACATTTGATCACTATAAAGATACTGAAAATCCAGTCAACAAGCAAAACCACCCCATGGTCCCTATTTATGATCAATACGAATCTGACACGGGGGAGAGCCAAGAAGAGGAAAAGGAACCAGAGGAACAGTTGAGCACATATTTCATTCCAGAGCCAGTTAGCGAGCAGCTACTGCCTGAGATCAGTGAGCCTACGTCAGTTGTCCACTCACCTGTGCTTATCAAATATATTCAACCACATGTGAGCAACTCTGTAGCAGAGGAGTTTGCCTGACACCAATTTTCCGAAATTCGCCACTCATTCTATGACCCTGTTGATGAATACATGGAGTGGCATGTCCTTTATGCCTTGGAGCTACCCTATTTCATATCAACTTCAGCCTGTGAGGAGAAGTTGAAGAGTGTAGCCGTTCTGCTGTCACGGTTACACTATCTGCTGGTGATCATCGACAGAAGGAAGGAGCTTCTATCCAGGAAGCTACTTGAATGGCTATGGTGGAAGTTTTCTTTCACCTAGCCCATGTAAAATATTTTATTAGCATTAGGATTGTATATAAATAATCTCCTTTGAGCATGTAGCTTTGTTTGCTTTGCTTTAATTTTTGGCCTATATTTTCAGAAGTGGGATGTTTTGAGCTTGACTCCATAGCCCAACAGCAAGGCACTGAAGCTGCGGAATGAGTTCTTAGATCATCACAGGGACAACTCTATCCCCCACGGAGCCTAATGTTAGCGATAATTCTTGTCTTAGGCTCGAGAGCATCCAGGTCTACAGGTTTCATGAAGAACGCCCAAGCGTAGCACATAAAGCCCCATTTCAGGCTAAAAATCAAGTGAGCGGGCGGAATTGTGTTGTCAACGGCCCAGATTCATCCATAGGAGCAGATCAACGGTCATTGGGATATCAGGGCTACCAAGTTAACCGATATATAGCATCAGAGAAAGCACCTATATTTCAAGACTAAATCTGGGTCGTCCGATCCAGCGATACATAGTGAGAGATCTAGTCGGCATATCGGCATTCGGGAGTTCAAAGGGTGAAAGTCCCTCATCTTCTCACATCTTGAAACCCTGAACCCCGGAGTGCCGAAAGCGTCTAGAATCAGGCCCGCAATATCACAAAGAAATCTCAGTCGTCCATCCAAAGGGGACACCAAGTGCACGATTAGGCTCCTCGCCTTTTTTCCCATCGCAATTTCAAGACACAAGGAACAGCTCCGTCATATCCTCGATGCATGAGGTGCCGGGAGCATCCAAAACCCAGGCCCACAAAATCATCGAGTAAGTTTAGGACCATCAGATCTGAGAGAGACGAGTGGCACTCGATTAAGCCATCTCGGCATTTCGCTCATCGCAATTGTGAATAAGCAAGGATTAACTCCTTCTATTCACAAACGCTGAAAGGGCTTTGGGAATAGACTCAGGGTCACAACCCATGGTCACCTGGGAAAGAAAGGATCTATGTAAAAAGGGGGCCAAAGGCGTGGAGTCTAGTCGCCAAAAGGATCATCGTGATCTCCATACGCCATCTGATTCAACCTCGATTCTGGTTTTTCGCCTGGAGTAAATGAAGATGAGAAGGGGTGGTTGAAACCTCTCCTCGGGCATTAAGTGTAAGGTATGGATACTCTAGCAAGCAGTCTGCTTGAGAGGGTCCTATGTACCCATTTTTCCAAAGAAGTCATGCCAAGTCCTCGACCAACCAGAGGAGGTCTGCACACGCTAGCTCGACACTTAATGGCTCAGTTACTCCCCTTGCAGGAGCCATGCGCAGTTAAGGTGGTGTCTGACAAAGAATACCCGTCCGAATTTGGTTGAAGGGACACCAAGCCTTGGATGACTGAGCACGCTGACGTTGGGCGTTTTCCTCTGAGTATATAAACTCAGTCTTGGTATTTTGTAATCTATCAATGGTTGAGCAAGGCTCTCGGTTGTAAAAATTTAATGAAGCACTGTTGTTCTGGTTATGCATGGAATCTTGAGACTTCTTGTCTTATGAATGTCAGTTTCTTTCACGTCTTTGTTTACACTGTGTTAGAACGACTCGGAATTGGAGAATCCATTCGAGTTGTAACTGTTATAGGATGATGTAGATTGGATCACTATAACAGTTTCATTGTTTCTAAGCGGTCCTTGTGATTTTCTTAAGCTTTGAACGAATTGGAATTGGAGAATCCAGTCAAGTCCCCCTTTCAGTTTCTCGAAGCCCTGAACCAAAGGATCTCAAATTCGGAGTTTTTCTTCTACAAATTATTGAAAGGCCTGTTGCCTAAGGTAGCTTGTCCACTCCTCTCACCAAGTCTTCAACCTGCTCATTTTCAAATCAACCCACTGACTGAAGTTAGATCAAGACCTCCTTTGTTCCTTACATGCCGGACCTAGTCCCTCAGTTAGAGTGATATCTTTCCGAGTCTCTACCCATTTGATCACCCATTAAAAACTACCGTGACATAAAACTGATGGGTGTCGGGTTCTGCTCCTGCTGCAATCCAGGAGTGACTTCCGCCGCCAACAGTATGTGCTAAATGAACTCAAACACCCTATATTTATAGTGCTCTTTGTCAACTGTCTAGGCTGACTTGTCCTTCTATATGCTAATAATTTAATATTAATTCTTTTACTGAGCTGACATGTCTTCTAGGGTTTTTACATATATGTTTAGGGTTTCTCTAGCTTCTAGAATATTCTATTCAAGTCAAAAGTTGCACATGGACGTTGATACCTCCCACAACTACTGTAATATCAATAGGATGTGCCACCTAGAGGAGCCACACGTGCCACTTGGAGGTGGTTGTTGCACACAATTTTAGGATTTTTAAATGTAGTGACTCATCTTGGAGACATTTCATGAGAAAGTTGAAGCTCCTCTTCCTATACAATGACCTAGCTAGATTTGACTTCTAGGGTTTCCCCCCTTTAACTAGGATATCATTTTCTTTAGTTTAAAGAGTGGGGAAATCCCACTAAGGTGACAATGGATGGATTTATTGATAGTTTCCTCTAGGCTCTCCCATTGAGGTTAGTATTGTTTCCTCTAAGAGAGAGTTTGGGTGGTAACAGGGTTCACCACTATCCTCCTTAAAACTAGCACTCCTATTTGGGAGACCCACTCTAATTGTCATGTTTGAATCTGGGTCCACACTAGTCCTATACAATCCAAGAATTCATCATATGTGTAAATATCCTAAGTTATTTTAGCCAAGTGTCACATATTTAATCCACCAAAAAATCACTACATCATTTTTCCTTGATACATGTGCTAGGTAGTCTTCTTTACCTGGGTGCCATACTTAGGAATATCCATTCCTAATCTATTGACCTTCTACAAGAAATAATTTGGTATGTGCATTTCCATGCAATAATAGTGGATCCATATGGGGGTCGCACTTTACTTTAGGGTGTGAAATTTATATAGAATCTCCAAGAAATGTTCTTGTGTTATCCTTCTCTACTCATGATGTACATGGAATGTGATAAAAAAATAACTCACAATTTTAATGGGTTGGATCAAAAACTTCACATCCTTGTCAATCAATACATAATGTTTTCAATTTTAAAATATTTTATTACAATGTCGATACTTATTATTCTCAAGAGGCTCTACACATAAGGCATTACACAAAATTCCAAAGAGAAAACAAGTAGCAACTTTCAACATTCAAACTATTTCTCTTGTAATTTGAGCTTATTTACCCTATTCTGGCCTTAGAATGTGGCACTAAATTCCATAAGAAATAGTAGTGCTTCATGTATTTCCCATTTATAGGAAATTTGACCTTCTCTTCTCTCAGGTGGGTAAGATAGAATGTATTCAGACCAACAACTGCTTCAATATTCAAAGGTCTAAGCCATAAGCTATCAGACTTCTCATGTTCACCGGGATTTTCTTGCATCTTGCCCCATATCAAGACAATGTGTCCTTCCTTGAATTATCTTAGACTTTCCTTCTCGTCAAACTTATTCTTGGTCTTGTCCTAGTTATATGTAAACTTTTCAAAAACAATTCTTTGTGTTCAACCTATTGAACCGATGACTCCATCCTTGCTTGAACTGATTTCTTATCTGAAGTAAAATATTAAATAAATTTATATAATATACTCTTCAAATTGATAGCAAGGTCACATTCATACCATATACCAATTCAAAAGGACTTCTTCGCATTGTTTATTTCTTCGTGATTTATCCTACCTAGAGGCAAATCTTGAGCTCCTTGTTCCTACATTTTTTATTATCACCAAGGTTCTTTAAAATCTTCAATAAATTCTTGTTGTTGGATTCTGGCAACCCATTCCCTCAGGGATAATATTTGATGAGAGAGAGAGTTATTTCATAACTACTACAATTCCTCAACAAGTCAATGGACCTGAATGCTTGGGCATCATTTTCTATGATCTTGGTAGCTACATGAACCTTGTGATGATATTTTCCTCTATGAAGTTAATCATCACTTTGATGGTTTCATTTTTGTAGAAAATGCCTCCACTCGCCTAGTAAAATAATCAATTGTTGTGATAATCCACCTAAAACGATTATTTCAATATTCATTGAATTTTCCAACTAAATATAATCCCCACCATTGTAAAGGTTCTTTCACCATCACAGGATGCAAAGGTAATCCTATCATATTCTGCTTTCTTAACAACCAATAACAAGATTGGCGTGATCTCACAATTTTAATCATATCATAAAATATGTTATCCCAATAGTAATTGAAGAAGAAGCATATGTAGATCAACTTCAAGGTTTTGAGGTATACCAGAAAGGGACCCATGATTGCAGATAGAAGAAGACCTTGTATGGAACCTGATGCAAAGCCTCTCATGTACAACAAAAGTGTGGTGAAATCTTAGTATGGCAGAGGAAGTGTATCGAAATAGTTCTTCATAAGTCCAGGATGATGGATTACAAATCTGTGGAAAAATCCCATGATGAGAGATATGCAGAAGTAGACCCATCCATGTATCGACAATTGAATGGATTGTTAATGTGTTTGGAGAATACTCAACCAAATATTTTATTTGTTGTGAAAATAGTTCAATGTGGAACTTATCCATGAGAATTGAATAATTGAAAAACATGCCTTGAAATATCTTCGTGGGATTTTTGAGTTATGATATACAACTGCATGGATTTATCGATTCATATTGGGTAGGGAGTGCATATGAAAGAAGAATTTCTTCTTAGATATGTTTCTGTTTGAGCTTTGCCAAGATATCATGGGCTATCAAGAAACAAAAGTATATTGCACTCAACATTGTAGAAGCATAATATATTGCAACTTGTGATGCTTGTATGGAAGCAATGTGGCTCTGTAAGTTGGTTTCTGGATTGTTTGATCAAGTGTTTTATTCGACCGTGATATATTGTGATAACTAGAGTTGTGTGAAGCTCTCATAGAACCAAATGTTCCATGACAGGTCGAAGAACACTGAGATCAAGTATTATTTTCTTCACGATAAAGTCTAGAGGGGAGAAGTGGTTCTGCAATATATCTCCACTCATGAGAAGATAACATATATTTTGGTAAAGCCTTTGTCTAAGATGAGAAGTTTGCATACTTAAGGGACAAGCTGGAATCATGGATATGAATTCCTTATTGGAAAGGGAAGTGATTACTCCCCGGGCTAAGAGGAATAATTGATATGTTATTGATATATGGACAATCATTTTCCAGTTTGGAAAATGGTCCACATTGGGCAGTCACTTTCCAGTCCAAAAAATGGTCCAAGATTCTTGATGTACAGTCATTTTCTAGTTTAGAAAATATTCCAGGTTGGGAAGTCACTTTCCAGTTCGAAAAGTGGTCCAAGAATCTTGATGGACAACCATTTTACATTTTGGAAAATAGTCCAAGTTGGGCAGTCACTTTCCAATCTGGAAAGTGTTCTAAGGATTTTGATGGATAGTAATTTTCCAATTTGGAAAATGGTCCAGAACAGATGGTCACGGATCAACAGATTGTTTATGTACCATAGACAATGATTCCCCTTATGTATAGTGTGGGGGAATGGTGTAGGGAAGTCATTCTCCTTGGTCATCACTCTGAGAAGTGGTCAATAATAATGGTTTGCCTCTCTAGGAATTCATTATTTCAAAGTTCACAGTTGTGAGCAGTTTCGAAGAATGGTCCGATGTAGGAGGTTGGTGCAGGACAATCATTTCTGTAGGAAATGGTCTGGACGATCATTCCCTAGGGAAGACTCATTCTCTCCGGGTTTCATTGTGAATCGTGTCAAATGAATGGCCCAGTTAGGTTGAATGGTCCAGGTACAACAATAAGGGACAATCATTCTCTAGGGAAGAATCATTCTCTCCAAGTTTCACTGTCAATCATGCTGGAAGAATGGCCCAGTTAGGTTGAATGGTCTAGGTTCATAAATCAAGGAAATTTTTCTATTATGTGTTGAATAATCGACCACGTCCCATCTATGCTTAAACAAAAAGAGTTTTGTTGAATGTTAGACGTGTAACTATCGAATTCCAGACATATTAGCCATCGGATTTTGGGTACAAATGTAGTTGTGTGTAGACCCAAGTAGTTGTGAATATCATACCCCTAGGCTTGTATGAGGTATTGTTGGGTATGGAATGGTTAGCTCCCCATAAGGAAAAATTAAACTATTATAAGAAAAAATTGGAATGTGAAGATGAGAAGGGAAATGCAAGGATTTTTCAAGGTATCTAAAAGCCAATTTCCATAAGGAAAATATCAGTGTTGTAGCTTAAGAAGTTTAGCACAAAGGGGTGTCCCTTATATGTTATACAAGTGTTGAACTTAGCAAAAAGAAAGGGGTTGAAAACTAAATATAACCTAGTGCTATGGGAGTTCAAAGATGTATTTCCAAAAGAAGTTCCTAGATTACCTCCAAAAAGAGATCTCGATTTTTCAATAGATCTGGTTCCTGGAGTAGTACCAGCATCGAGGGTTCCTTACAAGATGAGCACACCAAAGTTGATAGAGATTAAGGTGCAACTAAATGAAATGTTGAATAAAGGATGCATAAGGTCGACTGTATCCCCATGGGGAGCACCAACCCTATTTGTAAGGAAGAAGGATGGTACCTTGACACTGTGTATTAATTATAGGTAGCTGAACAAGATGACCATCAAGAAAAAATACCCTTTTCCTAGGAAAAACGATATTTTTTATCAGCTCAGGGGAGCTACAATATTCTCAAAGATATATTTGAGGTTGGGATATCACCAAGTCATAATCATTGATGAGTACATCCACAAGATAGTCTTTAGGACAAGGTATGGGCACTATGAGTTTTTTGTGGTACTCTTTGAACTTTTGAATGCACTAGTTACATTCATGTGCTTGATGAATAGTGTTCTCAATACGTATTTAGACAAGTTTGTCTTAGTGTTTGTGGATGAAATTTTGGTGTATTCCAAGAACCGAGAGGAGCATGAAGAACACCTCAGAATGGTGTTACAGGTGTTAAGAGAACAATAGTTTTACGCCAAGTTCAACAAGTATGATTTCTATAAAAAGGAAATCCAGTATCTAGGTCATGTAATATCAGCTAAAGAAGTGGAAATAGACCCAGAAAAGATCAAGGAAAATATGGATTGGCATACCCCTAGAGATGTGTCAGAAGTGAGATCCTTCATGGGATTGGTTGGATATTAAAAGAGGTTCATAAAGGGATTTTCCAAGATCGGTAATCCTATTACCTCATTGCAAAGAAAAAGGAAAAAAAAAAAATTGGTCGCCATAGTGTGAAGCTAGCTTCTAGCAGTTGAAGCATCTATTAACTGATGCACTTGTTTTAAGAATTTCAGATCCAGAAAAAATACCTGTTGGTATGTACAAATGCTTGCAAAGAAGGACTCAGTGGAGTTCTGATGCAAGAAGAAAAATTGATTTGTTACGAGTAACAAAAATGAAATAAACATGAGCAAATGTATGTTACCCATGATCTAGAACTTGCGTCGATTGTGAAGTGTTTAGAGTTCCAATAGGTGAAAGTTGAGCATCAACACCATGCTTGATTATTGTAGTCATTAAAAATTCTAGAATGGAAATGGGAAGTGGTTTCCATGGATTTTATCATAGGTCTACCTAAGACAACCAAACAAAATGATGCAATCATGGTTGTAATGGATAAGTTGATCAAGGAAACTCATTATGTTCCTATAGAATGTACTTTTAAAGTTACAGATGTTGCCAATGTTTTTATGAAAGAAATTTTCATATTGCACGGTTTTCCCAAAACCATAATCTCGGAAAGGGATGCTAAGTTCAACTCGAATTTCTAGAAAAAAAAATACAGGCATGGAAACGTGATTCTAATTTAGCACAGCCTACCATCCTCAAACAGATGGTCAGACCGAAAGGGTGAATAGTGATTCGGGAGGATCCAAAACACTCAAAGAGATCTAGGGGGATCCAAAAATGGTAAAAAGTTGGTACTATCAAATGCGTTTGAAAATGACTCCATTTCATAGAGATGCAACATGACATCACTCTATCAATTGTACAAAATGTACAAACATGTCGCATGCATCCTGTGGGCCTACCACATGCCCCCCCCCACTTTGACTTTTCTTGTAAACTTCAAATTACCATAACTTTCTCATACGAACTCCTTTTGAGCCCGTTCAATTTGCATTGGAAAGATCTCATCGATCATGGTGACATGGAAGCATGATAGAGTGCCACATGTCACATAGAAATGAAATTTTTAAGGGTCCAGTTTGACCAATAAAAAGTACCATGTGTAATTCGTATGATGATGTGGCAAGTACAGTTAGTAGGGTGATCTGGACCAATGGGAGAGTGCCAAGTGGAATATCCATACAGGCAAGTGGAAAATGATGTGGTACTAATGTAGGAAATAGGTGGACCAACCAAAGAGTGCCATGTGGCACTCTCTGACTGGACAATAATGGCTAAGGGATAATAAAATTAATTGGGTTGGATGAGAATTGAACCCATGACCTATGGTGGAATATTCCAACGACTTAGTAAAGATTCCCTTACCGTTGCACCACATGTGTTGGTTGTTAAAATAACCCAAGAAAATTATATATAAAGTTTTAACAAATGTCTCGGGTATATAGGGGTCGGTTACGCCGACCTAGCGCTATATAAATGCATGTGCATGACCCAATGCGATGGGGATTTGCATGAAATATCATAATGCATGTCAATTTGGGACATGGAAATTTGTGCCATAGATGATTTCCTCGATTTGCATGCAAGAGGTGTCCCTAGTTTTAGGTTTGTCTCATTTTGCATGCTATAGAGTTCTTTGAGGGAAGTATAGAGTGTTTATAATCATTTTTCTCATAATTTTGAGAGGAATATGATGGTGATGTCTTTTTTGTCTAAAAGTGTTATGTATGAAAGTCTTAGTTCCAATTGTTATGTATGAGACCCATAGTCTCATTATGCATGCAAAAGGGGGTCTTTAAGCACCTATTCAGAACATAGTCAATTTTATACTCATTTTTGTCAGAGTTTCGAGAGGAATTCATTGGTGACCTCTATTTCTATGATTGAGCAGTAGACTTGAAGGTTGTCTTCAAAAAAATGGTATTTGTAAGTCCCTTCATTGTAATTTTCGAATTTGAGCATTAAAGAGCAGTCTCATTGATTGAAAAGGGACCCAAAGACATAGCTCAAGATGGGTGAACTCAGTTAACAAATTGTTTATGTGCCATTTGAATTGTTGATGATATTACTTTACTTCATTTCAACATTTTATTTCCGCAAGTTATTCATCAGTGTTATTGAATTTTATGTATAAGTAATATATTCACATGTTATTTGCAAATAGTCGAAGACGGTCTTCATTTTTTAATTTGGTCGGATGTTTATATATACTTAAGAACTAATGTTGACATCTAAGGATTTTCGGATCAAGTTGGTATCAGAGCATGGTTTTGATGTGTATTTGCAAGTGAATTCTTACGAGGTCCAAATCTAAGCGAGGTGAAGGAAAGCTTGCAAGTTATAATCCTGAAATTGGTTAAAGAAGCTTCACTAGAAGAGGAGATATGGCTTCACCAAGAAGGTTAATTCCTTACAAATCTGAAGATGATTAATTCGAGGCATTTAATTTGATGAAGGCCATGGTGGAAGAAATGTATGAGAATCGAAAGAAGTCCAAGGGAGAAACTACATCGGTAAAAACTAAAGCAATTAAAGAAGAAGGTGAAGGTGAAGAACCTCCAGAGTCTCCTTCGTCCCCATCATCATCATCATCATCATCATCTTCTGATGAAAGTGAACATTCTTCTCATAAAGGGAAAAATCATTCTAAGAAGTCTTCTCATTCTCATGATTTTCCTTTGTTAAAGCTAGATGTAAAGTTTGATTTGCATGTTTATGATGGAGAGTTGAATGCAGAGAAGTTGGATAACTAGGTCAAACAAATTGAAGTGTATTGCAGGGTACAAAAAATCATAAAGTACACTTTGAGGATATAGTTGGCTACTCTTCTTCTGAGTGACACAACTTTGATATGGTGGGAGAGTTGGACACAAGTTGTTCTTATTCAACATGGTAAAATCATTTCTTCTTGGATTGAATTTATTGTTGCATTAAGAAAGAAATTGTATCCATTAGCTTATATGTAAACATCAATGATTGTTTGGCAACATCTAAGACAAGGAAAAGGGGAAAATGTTCAAGCTTATACATAGGAATTTAAGAGGAAGGCATTGTCTTTGGGAATTCCATTACATACTCCTAAGACTCTTCTAAAATACATTGATGGTATGTACTCATATATTTTCCATACTATATTGATTTTTAATCCTACTAATATTGACAAAGTATCGATTCAAGCTACTCATCTTGAAGCTAGTATAGGAAAACATGTTGTTGAGGATGTGTCAGGGGAGCTACATGAATTTGAGGAGAAATCAAAGAAAAAAGGGAAGAGTAAGAAGACAACTACAGTGAAGAAGGATGAAGAGAAAATTGAAAGGAAATGGTGAGAAGAATTGTTGGAAGTTGCATCTAGAATTGAAGCCAAAGTGGGCTCAAACTATGAAGGCTAAAGAGAATTACATGACCATAGTTCATGATCTTAGATCGTATTCTGAGGGTGAAACTAAGGTTACAACTATGGGCATCAAAGGTAAATATTTTGTTGCAAGTTTTAGTTCACGTACTTCTTCTTCAAAGGATAAAGTAATCCCTAATGGAAGGAAAATAAATTACCTATTTCATTTATAAGTTATCTCAAAGCACACTAATATTGGTACACCTGTTGATAGTGGATCACAAGTAAATATTATTTAAGAGCAAGTTGTTTAGAAGTTGGGATTGGAAACTAGGCCCCATCCATGACCATATACTTTGGAATGGATTTGTGATAATGTTAAGTTACATGTAACTAAGCAATGCAAGTTATATTTTGAGATCACATCTAGTTTCATTGATGAGGTAGAGTTAGACATGGTTCCACTTGACATCTGCATGATGGTTTTAGTATGTCCATATTTGTCTGACAAGATGGCCATTTTCTACAGGGAAGAGAACAAGTATCATCTTTTCAAGGATGGGATTCAGTTCATTGTAATAACTCATCAGATGAAGACTAATTTGACATTTGTCACTACAAGGCATGTGAAAGTGCTAGTTAATGCTAGTATCCATGATCCATATTTATAGCATGTGGTTGAAGGTAAAACATGTCCTTTAGTTGATGGTGTTCATGTTAAGAAAGACATATATGTTGATGGTTCATTCTTTTCGCATCTGTATATTCATTTTTGTTTTCAAATTTTTACTAATCAATGGAGTATGGTTAGCTGCTGCAACAATACATGGCATAGTTTGTGAATTTAAAGGAATGGTTAACTTGGTCAACAGTGTTTTTCCAGTGTAATTTATTGTTATGGTGAGTCAGGTGCTCGTTATCCAACAACGAAGGACCGATGATACTAGACAAGTGAGGCAACAATTCCCTCACTTTATTTATGAAAGATCCATACTTTTGGAGGTCCAAAAGTTATTTAGTAGGAAGGTGTGATCTAGGAGTATCCAAAATGCTCAAGGAGATCTAGGAGGATCCAAAAATGATCAAAACATGATATCCTCAAATGATTTTGAAAATGAATCCATTGTGAAGAGCTTAAAGAGCATTTTCCAATGCAATTTGAAATGGCTCAAATGGATTTTGTATGAGAAAGTTATGGTCGTTTGAAGTTTACAAGAAAATTCAAAGGGGGTGCCACGTGGAAGACTATGCCCATAGGATGCCACATGGCCTGTCCATACAATTCGTACAATTGAGATATTTACTTCATGTTGAAGTTAACATGGTTATGTGGCAACACAATAAACTGCCACATGTCACCCAAAAATGGCATTTTTAGGGCCTAGTTGGACCAATAAAAAAGTGTCATGTGTCATCCGTACGATGATGTGGAAAGTAAAGTCATTAGGGTGTTGTGTACCAATGGGAAAGCACCAAGTGGTAGATCCATGCATGTAGGTGGAAGATCATGTGGTGCTGAAGCAGGCAACATATGGACCAATCAGAGAGTGTCACGTGGCACTCTCCGATTGACCAATAATGGCTAAGGGAGAATACAATTAGTTGGGTTGCTGAGAATCAAACCCATGACCTATTGTGGAATATTTCCAAAATATTTGAATGACTTAGAAAATATTCCCTTAATAATGCGCCCCATGTGTTGGTTGTTAAAACAACCCAAACAAATTATATTGAAAGTTGTAACAAATGTCTCAAGTATATAGGGGGTCGGTTAGGCCGACCTATCCCTATATAAACTTATGTGCCTGACACAACAGGATGGGGATTTGTGTGCTAGATCATAATGTGTGCCAATTTGTGACATGGAAATCCATGCCACAGATGATTTCCTCAATTTGTGTGCAAGAGGTGTCCCTATTTTGGGGTTTGTCTCATTTTGTGTGTTATTGAGTTCTTTGAGGAAAGTATAGAGTCTGTATAATCATTTTTCTCATAATTTTGAGAGGAATATGATGGTGATGTCGTTTTTATTTAAAAGTGATGTGTATGAAACTCGTACTTCCATTTTCTATGTATGAGACCCATAGTATTGTTATGCGTGCAAAAGGGGGTCTTTAAGCACCTGTTCAAAACATAGTCAAGTTTAAACTCATTTTTCTCATAATTTCGAGAGGAGTTCATTGGTGATCTCCATTTTTGGGATTTAGCAATAGAATTGAAGGATGTCCTCAAAAAATTGGTATTTGTAAGTCCATTTATTATAATTTTGGCATTTGAGCATTAAAGAGAAGCCTCACTAATTGAAAAGGGACCTAGAGACGTAGCCCGAGATGGGTGAACTTCGTTAACAAATTGTTTATGTGCCATTTGAATTGTTGTTGATATTACTTTACTTCATTTCAACATTTTATTTCCGCAAGTTATTCATTAGTGTTATTGAAGTTTATGGATAAGTAAGACATTCACATGTTATTTGCAAATAGTCAAAGACGATCTTCATTTCCAAATCATGGTTGTAGTGGATAAGTTGAGCAAGGCAACTCATTGTATTCCTATAGAATCTACTTCTAAATATTTAGACGTTGACACTTTTTTTATGAAAGAAAATTTCAGAATGCATGGTTTTCCCAAAACCATAATCTTAGACAGGGATGCTAAGTTCACCTCGAATTTCTGGAAACTTTTGTTTACAAGCTTCGAAATGCGATTGGAATTTAGCATGGCCTACAATCCTCAAATACATGGTCAGACCTAAAGGGTGAATAGAGTGTTAGAAGAAATTTTAAGGATGCATGTCATGCACCAACCCAAGCAGTGGGAAGAATATATATCATTGGTAGAACTCACGTATAACAATGGTTATCAAGAATCATTGAATATAAGCCCATTTGAGGTTTTGTATGGTAGAAAGTGTAGAGCTCCGATTAGTTAGGACAATCCAGTGGAAAAAATCGTAATTGGGCCAAAATTGTTAAAGGAGATGGAACAGGTTATGATCAAGATAAGGAAAAACCTGAAGGTTGCCCAGGATAGATAAAAGAGCTACGCTAATAGCAAGAGAACCCACAGATAATTCGAAGTGGGAGACCATGTGTACCTCCGAGTGAACCCCAAAATAAGTTCCCTGAAAATGGGGATGTGTGCTAAGTTGGATCCCTGATATTGTGGACCATTTGAAATCCCAGTGAGAATAGGACCAATATCGTATAGATTTGCCTTACCACCTACTGTTAGAGATCATAATGTATCCCATGTGTCTTTATTAAAGAAATATGTACACGATTCTAATCATGTTATTCATTAGACTATAATATAGGTGGAACCAGAAAGAAAATTCTAGTCCAAACCTCAATGCATCATGGACAAGAAAGAAACAATGCTCCAGAACCAATCCATCGTGCAGGTCAAGGTGCAATAGAAGCACTTTGGACTCGATGAAGCTACATGGGAGTTGGAAGATTCCATGAGATTGGCATACCCATTTTTGTTTACTATATAATTTTATATACATGGTGTTTTAAACATCGAGGACGATGTTTCGTTAAGGGGGAGAGGAACTTAAGGTCTCATTTTTCTATGAGACTATAATTATGTTAATATTACATAATTTATGTTATGGAACATGTGACTATTTTTAATTTAATAAAAACACCAAACCTACGACTGAGAGGGAACAACCTTGAAAATATTGGACATGATACACCAAAGGAAGTTGATGAAGCATGGATTGATTGAATGGTTGAGTGCAGAAGAATTTGAAATGCATTAGTGAGGAAATCAAGAGGCTTGTCTAACAAGCTTACTTATGTTTTCTAAGAATAACCTTACACCTTCAGTGTACCATACATATGCAGAGCCATGTGACCAATAAAAGAAGTTGTAGGGGTGGTTATAACATTTAGTGACTGTTGGAATTTGCCTCTTGAAGAAGGAAAGGGACAATTAAATTATCTGGCAACAAGACTCTGTGGATCTTCCTCTTTAGAATGAGAACCATGGACTGTGAGTGGCATCTGCAAGAAGCCATTATAGTCTTGATGGTACTGGAAAGGATTGAGGAAAAAGGTGGAAAAACAACACCAAAAATAAACACAACAACAACACAGAGAGTAGAGAAGAGGAGAACGCACGCAAGGGTGCACACACAAAAAAAAAAATGACCTAGAGAATAAGCAAAGCATGTGAGTGTTGAAAACTCATGTGGTGAGAAATACAGTGCACAGAGACATTCAAGAAAACTGATCAACGATAGAGGAAAAATAAGATCTTTCCTTGAAGAAAAGAGGAAGCTTGTCTAAGTTTTTGATGATCACCTTGATCAGAGAAGACCTGGATCCTGAGCTGAAGTAATAGTGGGCTATATCTTGGTGCTTACTAGATAGAAAATGACACTAGTAAGGGGAGGTCACTAAGGTATTGTTTAGCAGAGAAGGGACTCCCTTATGCAGAGGAAATCCAGTTGACAACCACGTGATAAACTTGTAGAGACCCTAAGCTTTGTGGGAGGTGGGGAAATTCTATTGTGTCAGAGTGGGGAAGAGAGTAACCTTCTTGGATCATCATAATCTTGGAACGTAGTTGAGTCAACTTTCCTTGGTGGAATCATGGCTTGGAATGGGGGTGGCATATTGTAGGAAGGCACTCTATATTAAGGCTAAGGTTGGGGGGAAAGGTGTCCTCTCTTAGTCATTTGGTGTTGGAAAATTTCCTTATTAGATAAGTGTTTAACTTAGCTTGTTAAAATTGAATATGAATGATATGTGTATGTAAATGTCTGATACAATGGAAAATTTAAATGCTTACAAATGATTATGTGAAATATCTGAGAAATTGGTTATTCATATGATATGCATATGTAAATGTCTGATACAATGGGAAATTTAAATACTTACAAATGATTATGTGAAATATCTGAGAAATTGGTTATGTTACCATGGAATTTAATTTATGTGTTAAATTGTGAAAATGAATGAGTGTCGACGTTTGTGTCCCCGAAGACCTTGTGGTGTTAGAGGAAAGATTGCAGGACATGGAAAAAAATACCATTCAACCAGTGATGGGGTGCCTTGAAAACCAAAAAAWTCTTTGTAAGAAAGGGAGAACCATGAATCCTGAGAAAAACCCTAATCTGTCATGGAGATCTTTTAAGATCTATAAGTTCTTACACATTCATGAGGTTGAGAGACCAAAAATTGTAAGAGAGTGTTTGTAGACCTTAGAGTACCTGGACAGGTCCCGACAAAACCCGAAAAATGATTAAGTCCCAATGAGTGGGCTAACTAGTCGAGAAGCCATGAGATGAGTTAGGAGAAATTATGACTATCGATTTAGTGGGATGAGTTAATCTTAGCCCTTCTTTGACAAATATCTATCATCAAGAATGACAAAGAGCCAGAACTTGTAAAAATTCAGCAACAACAATAAAGGTCATGTTATCACATAGATTGTAGGTTGGGAAAATCTCGACCCAATATACTAAGGTGAGACAACTATGGGAATACCTACCTACTGTCACCTTAGATATCTACTCCCCTCACTTTAGAGATGATGAGATGACCTCAAGGGGGGAATCCCAGGTGACCCTAGGGGAACTGATATCAAGGATGAAGAGATGTTGAGAGGAACCCCTTAGGTCAATTATGGAAGAAGCACTAGGGCTTTAAAATGAGTCTTGATGATGGTAAATGTTTTCCAAAGACTTGAGTACCTGCATCAAAGTGCTACACCTACCTGAGACAAGAGAAAAAATTGAGATACAAGCCCAAAAATGAAGTGGACAAGCAAAAAAATCTTGTTGTCCTATATTGCAGCAGTAGACAAGAATATATATCAACAAGAATAAGAGCTAGTTACTGCAGATTTAACCATCAAAATTACAAAATAGTTATTGGACAATGAAGTACTAAAATAGTAGATAATTTTCCAATACTTAAGAATGAACTTTGATGGTGAATTAGGGCTGCTATATGAAGTTATCAGCAAAGTATTATGGCAGCCTTATGGCCGTAGCAAAAAATTGGTACAAAAGAAATATTCAACCATAAAAAATCTTAAGTAAACCACCCAAAAGATGCACAATGATTAGTAGATTACTATGGCAGCTTATTAGCAATTTTTAATAGTTGAATAGTGAGTAAGAGAAATAAATTTAAATGAGTTTGATGCAACCCTAATGGTTGTAACATAAAGTTATAAAAACAATAAGATTCACTTGGCTAAGCTAGATACCCTAGTGGCTCAAGCAAGCTAAAAGCATGTAAAATTGATTCCACTTTAGACAATTGAAATATCTCAACAAAACATGTTATCTAATGTATTTTGTTTCTCCAATGCAATTTTCAGATTAGTACCTTTAATCTATTGGATAAATGGAGTCTTGGTTATAAGGGGTGGATCAAAAATATATCTAGGGGTGTAGGCCCTTCTACTCCCTACAGCATGAAAAACCAACAAAATTAAGTCTAGGAAGGTGTAAGCCCTTTTACTCCTTCTACCAACCTTGTAAAAAATGGCTTATCAACTAGCAAATAAGATGAACCTTGGTGGAGAGTGTATTCCCTTATACTCCTGCAATGCTTTAAGACAATAATATCAATGAAACTATAAGAACATACCAACAAAGTGCATAAATTTCCTTACCAATTCCACAAAATAACATGAACAAACCCTAAGTTACCAAGAATTATCCATTGAAAGAAATAAATCAAGCCTCCAAGAGGTGCACACCACCTTAGCTCCACAATATACCAAGAGAAAACACCAAAAAATAGTTTCATAAGAGAGATATAGTCCAAATTGCCCCAAGAGGGAGTTTTTTTTAGCCAAGTAGTTTTTCTCACATGAAAGAGCTATGTTTAAATGATATGATTTTCGTCTTTATTTATAGAAGACCTCTAAAATTTGTTTGTTCACATAAAATTAGGGTAAACCGCAAAATAAGGGAGCCATTCCCCTTTATTTTCCCCCTTTACAATACAATTTTGAGTTTACACAAAGAAACCCTAGATACATGATGTCATACCCTAAAAGGGTGACATTTTGGCACTTTAAGCAAGTCATTGACCTTGGAGAAGAAAACGTGGAGCCTCCAAAGGCTATCTCTCTATGATGCAAGGAACTGTCCCCATCACAATGTGCCAAATCATGATATAAATTCACCATCATCATCAAAACCCTAGCCCAAGGGTGACATCAAGCTCTCCCAAGGTGACGTTTTGACCTTTTGAGGCCAACTGTTGGGCTAATATGAGCTAGGTATCACGCCCAAGGTGCCTTCCCTTTCCTCCAAAGTCAACATCTAAGATCTAGTTTCTCATGTGTTGTAGGTCATGGCATCCACTCTATGGGCTTCAAGCCCCAATGAAGGCCCAAGATGGGCTTGTTCCTCCAAAGCTTCCATCAAACAAGGTCCTGGAAATATAGACAAGTGCGCCCTACAAGGATCTCAAGTCAAATGTGTCATGGAAATTAAAATCACATATAATACAAGATCCATCTAAACATGTGCCTCAAAACTACCTTATCAAAGTAAACAATTTTTTTTATACCTTATGCAATTTGTGAAGTTTAGGTATGAGAGGGTTGATGATGTGACCTATTGGATGAATCATTCCTTAAGTCAAGGAGTGTTTCCTAAGTGGGCCCTCTTTAAATCATGTGGATAAAATGAAGTGGATGGGGGGTAATACTTTTGGGCATGGGGTTCATGATATACAAGGGTTCATAGTCTCATTTATTGGTGCCTTTGTAGAGGGTGTGTTGCACATTCGTTTTCAATGCATCCTTTTTCCAAGCCCATTCATTTTCTATTAATTTATTAAAGTCCAGAACAACTCGGTACTCCCAATGCATAACACAAAGCTTGGGGGGGAAATACCACAGTGCCACTTGAGGCGAGAGGTACACAAAGTGCCATATGGGTAAAGCAAAGGTTGTAACGCACTTGTGTAGATCTCTCAACATGTGAGATGTCTATAATATGAATTTGTTTCTTGCAGGTCTTTGATATTTTAGGAGAAACATTTCATTGTTCTCAATACCTCTTAAGTTCTGTCATCAAAAGAAACTTTAAATGAAACATACTCAAATACCTTAAGTACTAAAGTGACACTTACCACAATACTTGAATTGTACCTCATGGAGCAAGACCCATCGTCTTCTAGAAGCAATCTGATGTGGTGAATGCCATCGCAACGATTCCATGATGTGTGGTGGTGAAGTGGGTCTCTATCTGTGCATGCGGATGTTGTCAGTCATCTGTCTCTCGGTACTCCATGTCTACAACCTGAGGGACTCGAGACATCATCTCCTTAGTTAACCATAGAAATTGGGGATAATAGGTCGAAGAGAGAATGACATTCGTCGATATGGTCAAGACAATAAGGATAGATCTATGCCATCAATGCTACGTGCATTATCATAGGTGACCAAAATTGGGAAGAGGAAGTTTTCACCAGGGAAGTACCAATGACGAAGTGGTACAATAATTGACAAGAACCATCAATTTGTGCCTAATGTGAGTGTATCCTCCGCCGTCGATATTTGGAAGATCACACTTATGTTATGAAGGAGGATGAGGATTTCATGATGATGTGGCCTACCAAATCAGCAGTCCACGTGTGAAAGTGGTTATAGGTATTACTAGAGGATTGGTTGACGAGACTAATGTGGGTCCCATTGGGCGAGGAGGTTCTTTGAACCTTCATTTTAAGTGATGGATGTCAGATCTATGGGCCAATGGTTCTATACCATTGATGTCCAAGGCATCATTGTCGAAAGTAAGGGAATTGTAAGTTAAATGTAACCTAAGGAGTGACGATGATGAAATAGGCTTGAAACTATCGATACCCTTGAATCTCGTCAGGAATGTGACAACGAGATCTGGAACCTTGATCCTTGTGCATTGTCATCGGGGATAAGGAATCAAAATTGTAGGTTGTTGGTTCGGAGTGTCGATATTGGAAAAAAGGGTAGGAAATTTGGACCATTGGTCAACATGGGGTGAAGGATTAATATTGACTGTAAAAGCACGATTTGTTCCCATGATTCATTAATGAATGTAAAAGAAGGAACAAGCATTAACTTATGGGTAAGTTAGAATCTCCAACTCACCTAGGACCGTAGAATGGGTGGCCTAAGGACCGTTGGATATGGAAAAGGGTTGATAGGTGAATCGTCATCGGGATAGTCAGAATGGGCAGTTGGTACTTTGTCGAAATGAATTTTGGTGACGACGATAGGCTTATGTGGGTATAAGATCCACAACGACGAGTTGGGGTAGGTGACACATTGGCACCATGATGCTTCCATGATGGAGGGCATGGGTGATGAAATGTCACGTGGATGCCACTTGGCAGTGTGTTGGATGTTGACCTTGTGAGTCCAAGAAACTATGGAAGGCCATGACCTTTGATCTTGAACTCGTAATTAAGCATAATTGTAGTCATTGGAAATATCTTGACGAGAAAAATAAAGTGGTGCCCTCAAGGAGAGGTAATGATATAGTTGAAAAAAAGACAATTTTAATGCCCCACTCCTTAAAATGTTACTTAGGGGGTTGGGTGTGTTACACTCATTCTAATCAATTATTTTAACATTGATAAGAATTAATGCAAATTGAGTCACCTCATACACTTACGTTGGTCACTCCATTGTCTCTGAATCATGGTGGGGAAAGGAATGCAAAAACTAGGGCACTTGTTGTTCTGGCAAGGTCAATAAATAATTGAATAAGGAAAACAATGAGGAAACCAATGACATCACTTGGGCTTGTACAAGAACTTGAAAGCTCTAGAAACTACAATATGATCTTGGTCAAAATGTTATTTGGGCTTTATAAGTACTTCAAAAGGAGGTATTTTTCCTTCATTTATCGCGAGTTGGGATGAATAATCATGTGGTTCAAACAATTTCTAAGATTCAAGTAGAAATAAAGGACATGAATGCAGTGCCTTTCACTAGTACTACTTGTTAAATTATGAGCTTGATTTCTTATGCAGATTAATTCCTTTATTTCCTTCAATACTTTGGTTCCAACTTAATACACTTCAACAATACCAAATCATAACTGAATAGCAATAACTATGTAGATAAGTAAGCATGCACATCAAAAACACATATACCCTGGGGAAACCCTGTACAGGGAGAAAACCCCCAGCAAACGATATTCCTTTATTGCATTAATAATGTAAGATCACTTACAAATATCCACCATGAATGTTTTTCTCTTAAAGAGCTTGCCAAGATGACTCTGACCTGACAAAGACCTAAAAGACCTTACTGAAATAAACCTCTGATATGTTGCCTCTATTGTAGATATACAACACTGATATGTTGCTTTGGTATGCTACCTCTTTATCATTGATATGTGCCTCTATTGCTTCACCCTTAACCTGCATATCAAAACTGTGTTGAAGAGAGGGGTCGACCTCTGCTTATATATGATTAAGAGGAGAAGAGGAGAGGCTTGGAATAGTAACTTGTTTGCATGCTTTAATCATAACTCAGCTTCATACTTTAGTTTGAACTTAGAACTAGACTTGAGACTAGTATACTCTAGTTCGGAAATAGAACTAGACTTGAGACTTCAGTTACAACTCAACATTACACTTTAGTTTGAAAATAGAACTAGACTTGAGATTGGTATACTTTAGTTTGAAAATAGAACTAGACTTAAGACTTCAGTTTCAACTCAACATTACACTTTAGTTCTAAAATAGAACTATACTTAAGACTTCAGTTACAACTCAACATTACACTTTAGTTATAAAATAGAACTAGACTTAAGACTTTAGTTGCAACTCAACATTACACTTTAGTTCTAAAATAGAACTAGACTTGAGACTTCAGTTACAACTCAGCATTACACTTTAGTTCTAAAATAGAACTAGACTTGAGACTTTAGTTACAACTCGACTCTTTACAAGGCAATTCGAAATTCTCTTCATGGTGGATAATGTTACTTGTGCCAACGCACTAGATCACATTTATATCACTTGCAATATTAGGAATATCATTTGTTTCTAGCTCATAGGAATTTTATATTCAACCTAACTATTGCTAGATACCTTGACTTTTTCTCATGGCTCACAATGTTTGACTAGGCTCACAGAAGTTGTATGTTCCCCGTGACTTTTGCACTAGTCTGTTTATGCTCACAGAGGTTGTACATTCCCCCTAACTTTTGCACTAGACTGTCTATGCTCACAGAGGTTTTACGTTCCCCCTAACTTTTGCATTAGACTCACATAGCATCTCATTCGTCCTGACTTTTGGTTTGACTCACAGAGGTTGTATGTTCCCCCTGGCTTTTGTCAATACCTCAGAAGACTAGTTGATTCTCCAAATCTCCCTGGCTAGCCTCAGGGTGGCCCATATGGCCTCTCATTGGAGAATCAATGTCGATGCTGCCAAATTTAACACTACCAAAGATCTGGGGCCTATTGTTAATGTTGATAGGAAGAGTATGAACACTAATTCAATAGAAGAAACTAGTATACTACAAGTAATGGGAGACACAACCATTTTTTCATTGGAAGAGCAACTGGAAAAAACACAAAATTCCATAGACAACTTGGTGTTTCCATCACTTGACCTGAGTTTTCCATCTAATGACACATCAATGTCACCTACTATTGTGGCTCAAAGCCTTTAGAAAACTTGGGACATTGTCAAGTCATGTTTGAACTAGAAAGGTCAAGGCTTCATATTTGTGCTATCTTCATTGATCATTTGCTTTGGTGGTTCCCTATTTTTCCTCATGAAGGAAAAACCTTGGTACATATAGCTTGGTTCTTGGCCCTCTGGTTTCTAAAAAGAGGCATAGACATAGTCAAAGGCATTTTTGATACCTAGACTTAAGATTGAGTCCTTTAAATCCATGTTTAAGAAATCATAAAATGCAAAGTATTTTTCTTGACATGACAACCCTTTCATTTGTTCCAACCTACATAATACTAGAGCAAAAGGTGGAATTGGATGTGATGCCTACATGACAACTGTTAGAGCACTAGTGTGGGGCTTCT
>JASDQU010103247.1:329156-344564 GCA_032191745.1 Picea mariana | reverse complement strand
CCATAGCGATGGTATAGTTCGAGGCTGCGAGGTATAGGAAATAATCCCGATTGTAATCAAGTGGGAAGAGTAGACGGGTACGTTACAAAGACAGTTTCAAAGCTTCGAAATCTTTGTTGGCAGTGGTATCCCATACGAACTCAGAACCTTTCTTAAGAAGTCGTGTAAATCTGAGAGTTAGCTTAGCATAGTTTGGGATGAAACGACAGAGAAAGTTTGCCTTCCCTTGCAAACTTTGTAATTGGAAAAATGAGGAAGGGGGAGGGAGATTGAGAATTGCCTCGACCTTCAAAGGATCTACCCTGATCCCTTGACGTGAAACAATAAATCCCAAAATTCGTCCGGATTCTACGCAGAAAACACATTTGTGGGGATTCAAGCGTATATGGTAAAACCGACATCAAAGGAAAATGGCGCGGAGGTGTATTGGATGATATACACGATGCATGGAATGAGTGGGTAAGTCATCAAGATATGGCTGCACAATGTGCTTTATGTCATGAAAGGCGCAAGACATAGTATGTTGAAAATTTGCACCGGCATTCTTTAAACTGAATGGAAGTTTCCGATAGGCGAAAGTGCCCCAAGGAAAAATAAAATCGGTCTTGTGTTGGTCCGCGAGTATGATATTGATTTGATTATATCCAGAGAAACCATCCATCAAAGAGATTATTTCACTTCCGGCACAATCGTCGACGATCTGGTCAACGAAGGGAGTAGGAAAGTTGTCTTTAGGAAAAGCTTTGTTAATTTCCCTATAATCAATGAACACACAGATTGTGCCTTGTTTCTTGTCAATCAGAACAAGATTGGAAACCCAGTTAGTTAGAGCCACCGGGTAAATGAAGCCAACCTTAAGAAGTTTCTCAACTTCAAGCTTGATAGTGGTTGCTTTACTTGGGTGGACCGGGCGAATTCATTGCCAGATGGGTTTGCTGCCTAGGTATGTCTTAATTTCATGTACCACAATGTAGGGATCAATACCCAACATTTCTTCATAGCTCCATGCGAAGACATCACGAAATTCTTGGAAAAGAGACTTGTAGGTGACAACTTCATCATGGGAACACGAAGCTCCGATATGCACATTTTTGACAATTCAATTTTTTATGGATATGTCGAGGGGGAGGGTGGGTGAGATGTTACTTAAGTTCCCTTCGTAGAATAGATCATGTGTAGACTCAGAAATGGTAGAAATGATGAAAACAGTCAATGGGGTCGAGATCCATTGGTAACCCTCAATGGTGTGTTGTTCCAGGAAGAGGATGGAACGATGATGTCCATCATCCCAAGGGGTGTCTTCCATGGACATAACAGACATATCATCTCGTCTGTGGAAAAATGACGCGGAATGGATCCAGAGATAAATCACTAAGGGAGGGGGTAGAAGGGGTTGCCAATTGAATGGCTTGATAAGCGGAATTGACCGGACTCAAAGACATTTCATCGCCATATCGAAGATGATCACCAGGGTTGGGTACCATCCATGGGTCGTAAGACGCAGGGGTTCTGTGAACAGAGTTGGAGATCATGTTGATCGAGGCGACAAATGGATGTGGAGCATTGGCTGGTGGGATGGGGAAAGTACCCATCAAAGAGGAATCTTTAAGAAGACCCACACCAACATTCTCATATCCACGGGGGGTTTTTGCAATGAAAGGTGCATTGTCGGTACGTGCATCAGAGTGAAAGAAGACCAATTGGTCTACGGTAACTACTTTTCCTTGATGTGGGAAACGCACGACACACAAAAGAGTGGACACAACTGCATGCATGGAATCTATCTAGCTACGGCCAAGTAGAAGGTTGTAATCGAGAGGAGCGTCAAAGACCTCCACTTCATCTTTGACCATTTTTCCTTCTAACATGATAGGAAAAAAAGGGAGGACACCGTAAGGCTTAAAACTAGAGCCATTGAAGGATTTGAGCGTGTTGTGGGATTCAGTCAAAGGAGGAGAGCCGATGGCTTTCCAGCAGGTAATACACATGACACACGTCAAGGTACCCTCATCAATTACTGTTCTACAAATGTTTTTGTCAGAGACAATAACTTGTATTTGGAATGCGAGTTGAGGGGGTAACCTTGGAATGTGATCTTCCAAGTAAAAAATTATTAAATTTGTATCCGTAGGGTCAATTCCACCAATAGTTTTCAATAGTGCCTTCTGTTGTATAGGAAAAATCTAAAGGACTTTGAGGGCTGACATCGCGGATGGTGCTTGGGCCACATCTTCAACAATACTGTAGTTCTAGGCGGCATGTGCATGAGGATTGAAAGTCGATTTTCGAACAACACCCTTTGGAGGAGGCCAAAGGACTGTATCTAGGCTCGATCATTCAAGATGAAGAGGATTGTTGGTAGGTGGAGTTGTTGGAGATGGTTCGACCAATGAAGGAGGTATTACATCAACATTCTCTTTGGAGGAAGAATAATCTTTGGCTCGAGTGGTAAGTGTGGTGTCATTCTTCTTTGAATCACCTGTACACATTAAGACATAGGATGTATTGGAGGGGGAAGGTTGGTCATGAATGACCAATTGGGCATGTTGTTGAGAAGGGAAGGGTTGTGACAATACAGTCGGAGTGTGTGGTTTCGGGGTTGCTTGAAGGAACTTAGTAACCTCAGCTCATCTTAGACAATCCTTAGTGTACTGATCATCACTACAGATAAGACAAGGGTATCGGGGTTTGCGCTTATCCCTGTCTTCAACAGGTTGTGTCTTGGTTTTCTTAGTTTGCAAATTATTTTTATCCTCCTTGTTCTTACCCTTCCCTTTTTTGGATTTATTTTTGCTGACAGGGGTAGATTGAACAGAGTTTACCTCAGAAGTATTGCCGGTGGGAGGGGTAGGAGACGAAGCATTTTGAACATTAGAAGAAATGGATTTTGGATTGTTGTTAGAGGTTTGGATGGAATGCGGTTGGGCTTGGAAAGTGTCGATCACACCGTTAGTTGCATGAGAAGCAGTAGGAGTAGTTGAAGTAGCAGAAATAGAAGGACGAGGTGCGTCAGGGAGTAAGTCGTAAAGAGTACCCATTTGTGAGGAAACGAGGTCGAGGTATTCAGCACGACTGATTTCCTGTTATTATGTGACAACTCCACCCATGGAGATATCATGAGCGATGTCGTTCATGAATGCTTTCATGAACCACTCTGTCAGCAACTGATCGGGAAGTTCAAGTTTGATGAGACGTCATCTCCTTCGCCACTCATGAATGTGATCAGAAATATGAGTGGCTTTGGTTTGTTTGAAAGAACTCAAAATTTCGGTTCCCATTTCGTAGCGGATCGGTAACTGGTAGTGGGTTGGAAAGCCATAGTGAGGGTGTTGAAGTCAGTGAAGAAGCCTCATGGTAATTCTATATACCACTTCACGGTGGAACCTGTGAGGGTCCGCTGAAAAAGGCGTAAACAAATAGAGTCATCCATCAATGACTTGGATGAGCACCAAAGGTGAAAAGTCATTACATGATTGTTTGGGTCCTCTCCTCGTTTACCATCGAATTTATGGATGTCGGATGGTAGTTTGGACAGTATGGCCGGCCAGTGAGGAGAGTGATGGATCGGATCATTTAAAATTCTCGACAAATTCGGGAGGTCCAGGGTGGCTAAGAAGGGTAACTGTCTATTCCCATGCGGGTACTGGTGACTTTGGGGAGGGAGTCTCGTCGGTAAACCAGTGGGACCATAAGTAGTTTTCATATAATGCGAAGATCCTGGAAGATTCGGTTGTTGGTGTGGAGGCAAGTAATTCATAGGGTTGTACCCTTGAACAGGGGTGTGGGGTTGAGCATTCGAGCCCCAAATAGGATTAGACACACCTGGATAGAGTTGGCCTATACTAGGGGGTATGTTGGAGCTAGCTTGAGGCTGTTGCCCCCAGTCGATTGAGGATTATGTTGAATAAGATAATTCCAAGACTGGGCTAAGGATGGAGGTATGTTTTGTCCATAGGGTGGGGTAGGTGGGGGTTTTCCTCCAATCGGGGGTTGTGTCCCAATTGGGATTTGTCCTGCAAAAGGGGGTTGGGTTTGGCCTCCTTGGTGAAATTGTCCACCAATAGGAATCTGGTAATTAGGTGTGAAAGACGGGATAGTGCCATTAGGATCAATGCCTCTGATAGAGGATTGAAGAGGTCCTCTGAAAGGGGGTCAAGGAAGTATGGGAATGAAACCAGGAATGAAATGGTGCCAAGAAGGAGTGGAAACGTCGGGAGTCCCGGATGTGATTTGTGTGGGAGTGGGAATAAAAGCATTCAACGCATGATATCTGAGCAGAAGCGTTGGGGTGAATCTAGGTGAAAGAAGCGTGCCAATGGGAGCTTGGATAGCCGTTGTAGTCCCGGTGTGAGGACTCTTAGTATCTAGGACCATTGTGTAATGGACCATTTGTAGGGGGATAGTCAATATGTGGTCGGCTAGCGGAGCGTCTGTACCAGGAAAATAATATATAGTAGTAAAAGGTATTGCGTCTAGATTAGATGTTTCGGGTAGCTCAGGAGTGACAGTGATATCAACACCTGCTCCTGAGCCAAAGAGATCCCATCTAAAAATGTCAGTAGTCCAAAAAATATCTTGACCCTTAGGTCCTGTGAAAGGTCCAATTGGTAATATAGAATATTGAACAACTATTTCTCCGGAACAATTCACTCGAACAATACATCTCTCAGAGTCAGGGGGAATTCGAAAGTCCTCTCGAGAATTGGTGATTCGGAACCATTCTAGAGAGTTATTTCTTTCCACTTGTGGAGTGGCAACGTCTTGGACTTCACTCTATTGAGGAGAGCCCTCCGGTGAGTTGGTAGGAAAGGGTTGAGAACCTTCCAGATCTTCTGGGGGTAGGCCTTTCATTCTACACGAACGGCGTGGAGGGTCAATTGTGATCGAGTTAGAATCTTACGAAATAAATTATAAAGCCAACTTGGGTAAACAAATAGCATGCGCTAGTAAAATCTAGGAAGCAAGACCAAGCAAACAAGACCTTCCAATTTTGAAGTCACTAGTTGGTGATGAAATCCAACGTCACGACAACGAGACAAGAAGGGGCTGGGTTAGGGTGGAAAAGTTACATTGACGACCTGCTTAACGGACTTATGCTCTAGTGCAAACTCCCACACATGATCATGGGTATACCCTCCAAGGAGCCCGAGTGAGTCTGGCCAACGTCGATTCCAGGTACCGTGAAGACTTACCCCTTCATAGTCACCTTGTGTAAGACCCTAAGAAGGTAGGCTACTAAGGTTACCACCAACAACAATGATGCCTGGGGGAACAGTCGACAGTCCGATCCACACGCAAGGGCAGGGTATCTAGCCCAAAATCAACTTGAGAGGCTTCCACTCATCATTGTGGGTATACCTTCAAGTGACCCCCATAATACATGCAATCTCTACACCGATATCAGCAAAGCAGGGTGAGTAACTCTGTCAATCTCGATGTGACCTCAGGTTTGACCCTTGTGTGAGAAGGGCTTCCCAGGACAAAATGTTGCAAATGGAATTTGACACTCTTTACCACAAGATTCTATTGTGTGTTTTGTTCTTTGGAGAGTGTGTCTCACTGCATATTCCAAAGCTCTAGCCTAGCTAATGTTGGTGTAAAAGAGCCCTAGAAAAATTACTAGTTGAATTTTAAAGTTGTGCAATATTATTAAAGGTTGTTGTTACGCAAAAAAGGAGGCGGAAATGAAACCGATGTTGTGTGAGACTATGACCCAACAATGCGTAAATAAGGATGAATGATACAAATTTTTTGTTCGCTGAATCCTATTTACAGGAGGGAAAGAGGAGTTTTCTGGAACAATACGAACTACGATGTATGATCTTCTCTGAAATGCAATATCAAACAACCATGAACAATGCAAATTCCATATTCGTTCTCTTTCAATACTTGAATGCCACTATTTTCGAATAAAAAGTTGCTTAAAAAAAAATGTCTTTAATTTTTATAAGAAACCAAGCAACAGGGATGGAACTAAGAAAAAGTAAGCAACCAACGAAAAAGACATACACAACAAACACCCAAATCGATCTTTCAATGAAGACAAAAATAACAAACTGACAAGACTGGTCTCTTCAAATGCACATGGGTAACAATTTTCCAAGTAATAAGCAATTAAAAAGGACAATTAATCTCAACTTTTAATCCAATCAAAGGATCCCGACCAAACAAGTACTTGGATTTCAGAATCGGAGATTATACCCTTGTTAAGAAAAGGTCAAGAGGTAAAAATTCATAAGAAATGATCAAAAAGAGCTTTCAATTTCTGAAAACTAATCATCCACAATATTTGAAGTCAAGAAACATTCAATCACTGGCCAGAGAAGTTCTTCCTAGACACACAAACAAATCTGGGCATCTGAGGACACGAAAGACTTAATCCAAAAATTTTACAACTGAGTTCGTAGGCTGGCAATGGAGTACAGTGTGAGAATTAAGGATTCTCGCAGGCTGGACACAGGCATGTTGCGAGAAGTTTTCACTGAACTGAACACTAGGGTGCGAACTCCAGTGATTCTCGTAGGCTACAGAAAGGTGCAGTGCGAGAAGGTCTGTAATCAAGCAAATTTTGGAAAAAAGACAAAACTTATGAGGGAACTTCTGGATCCAAGGATTCTATAAGGGTCTCCTCAAGACTCAGAGATTGATTTGGAATGAAAAATGGTATGTTAAGAGAAAATGGCTAAGAAAAACCACTAAAATGGGTTGTATCCCCAGTGGAGTCGCCAATTTTGTTATTGGATAAATTGATAGGTGCGGACATTAATAGATCTCCCTAGATCCACCTGAATCTAGAACAAAATAGGACAGGACATGACTCTTTCCCTAAGTTGTAGTCATTGAATCTACTAATAAGAAGGAATGAGTGACATACCTTTATATCACTTCCTTAGGTCTCTATTGTTCTTGCTTCACTCTAGTGCTCTTGTTGAATCGGGTCCAAGACAACAAAAACCAACCAAAGTGAAGATAACAAAGTATATTCAATGTCAACCTATGCATATGATCAAGGAGTTATGCAATAAAATAAGAGTGATTTTATGGGAAAGGGACATGTTGTTGTATTATATTAAATGAAAGTAGAAGATACAACCGGATCGCCTTGATGTCACAAGCTTCCTTTCAGTGACCCTTGGTTCCAACACACACACTTTCTCTACATTTGCATGAAGAAGGTCCGATACAACTTGATAGACCAAAAAGAGTCTCCAAGCTTCTATCCAAGCAGGGTTCTTCACACAATTATTTCACCAATTCTTCATTCAATCTTGCTTAACCTTTTCCATGAGAAACCCTTCAATATATAGGAGAAGGAGATATGGTTACATGGATGAGGATGATCCCACCAAATCTAAGAAGTCAATAGGATGCCAACTATGCAAATGCCAACTCATTTTCTAGAAGATTCCCTTCTAGAACCTTCATGACCTCTTCTCTTTTCCAAGCTTAAAAATAGGTTCGCACCCTATCTATAGAGAAGACTGGGAACATTTTGCACCCCAAGTGTGGGTTGCCTACGAGAATGGAGGATTTTCGCACATTGTAATATAGGCAACCTGTGAACTAATCTTAAAAATGTGTTTGTGGAAAAAGATAGCAGTCACTTTTCTCAGGGAAAAAGTCCTTGTGGGAGCCTGAGTACATCACTATTAGAGACATCATCAGAGCGACCAAAATCATGTGTAACAATTATGCAGTGTTTACTTAGGATTAAAATGTAATATTATAACCATAATGTTGAAAATACTAAAATAAAAAAAGAATTAAAAACAAAACTACTATAATAAAATGACCACATCATCCACACAATGAACATGAGATGTACCCTAAGAAACACAAGAAACCCAATATGGGAAGGCCCAAATAAAATGTGAGGACTATGCCTTGCCCTTTCCTTAGATATAAAACACAAATGCTTAGAAATATGGACTCACCATGAAGTTACAATAGACATTGTTACTTGAATGGATACTAGAGGGTCTTCCTTTTTTCTGCTCATAATATCCCACTCCTTTTCTTTGCTCATCTATGTAATAACAACAATCAACAAATAGGAAAAAATACCTTCATTTCCTTGTAGCTTGGTATTTAACATGTCTCGATCATTACTTATGGTTAGGGTTAGGGTATTTTCAATTTTAAACTTCCAATTATGATTAGGCTTCTGGACCCTCTAGAATATTCTTGAAAGTCCACATGTGACTAGATCCACACATGTGAGTAAAGGGAGCTAATGTGACATCCACTTGGCACCGTGGTGGTCAAAACATAGGTCAATTTGCGGGGGGAATAACTTCCTCATATGGAATACAATTGAAGTGAGCTTTGGAAATTTGGAAATCTCTTGATGAGTAGAAATATGTAGGAGGACTGATATCTTTGCCCACAAATTTTAGACCCCAAAATGACCATTTAATGATCGAAACAAGCTCCAGAAGTTTTAGGACCCTAAATCACCAAAATGGATCTACCCCTAAAATGTGCCCCATAAGTCCATGGTTCAAATTCCACAATGGAATGTACTAAAACATGTGACAAATTATATAGTGATCCATTTCGAATAATTTGTTATAAAAAACTAAAATAAGGCTTAGGTGCAGATAGACTAAATTAGAAGTTTGTTTTCATTTTTAAGAAAAATATATAGGACTTGGATGCTTAAATTTATTAATTTATCAAAAAGGGGTTATTTTGAATTCTACCTTGAATAAGTCCAAATTATATTTTCTCAATATTACATTCTCTTAAAGTCTACTAAAAGGATGATCAAAATTTCCATGACCATCTTTTGTCGTATCATAACCAACAAATATATAACTTATAGATGGGTCAATTTGTAACCTTTTGTGCACATATAACTAAAGTAGGGATGGAGTTGAGATACTTTGTTGGTTTTTGAAGTTAAAGAGTTAAAACGTGACTTTCTCAATGCCTCAAATCAATTCTAGCAATGGATATTTATTGGTAAATATCTTGATATTAAACCCTTGAAGGGGATTATGTTCCTTATTAGGCATGTAAGTAGAGGTATTTGTATTTGTGAACTAATGTGGGTGACATGGGAGAAAATAGTTCCTCACATTTTTCATAACCTAGTGAAGGAGAGCACTATTTGTAATTTTCATGAGGATCCACATAGATGTTATAGGAAAGGTCCTTAGAGGAAGTCAAGAATAGAGCAATTGCAATTTTTAAATATGAAAGGAGTAATTTTTTTTAATTATTAAGAATATAGAACCCATAACTATATTTGTAAGGTTTTGAGTACATTGAGGAATATGTTGACAAACCAAAAGTCCTAAACTTAATTGAAAAAATTGTTATGGGGGTAATTTCCTTTATCTTCCTTCTCATATAGACATTTGAATTTACAAGGTCCTCTTCCATAGATACAAAACCATAGAGTATGCATAAACACTATAATCTTAAAGCTAGATATTTTAATATATACTCGATATTATAAAAACAAAATACATTCTTTTGATAGAGAAAATCTATTGTTTGAAAAAAGATGGTGTTTGAAGGGTTTTATATAAATAAACTTTACTTACAACCCAAAACAAAAAATGTGCTAGGTCCTAATTTTCTTACTATATGACAAGGAAAGAAAAATAAAGCTTGCAACCATAAATCATAGATCCAAAGACCATAAGTAAGTAACCAATAGGTTAAGCAAAAGAGAATAGAGACAAAATGAGAAAACCTTTCAACACTAGAAGTTAGCACTAGGACTTGAAAAAGTATAGGGTCATTCATTTCCATATTCATCGTTGGTCTAGAATGGATCACTATATAAAATGTCATTTTTTTGGTAGTTTATGAGTGGAAAAACATGAGTTATTAACTTATGGGGCCCATTTTAGGGATAGGTCTTATTTTGGTGATTTGGGGTCTTGAAACTTTTGAATCCCATTTGGGGCATTAAATGACTCTTTTGGGGGTCAAAACTCTACAAACCAAGTTTGGATGTTTTCGACAATGTTCTACATATTGAGATCTTTGGAATGGCACAAAGGTCACCTCAATTAGAGTTTGTATGAGGAAGTTATGCCTCCTGCAATTTAACTTATGATTTTGACCACCATGGTACATTGAGTGGATGCCACGTCAATTCCCATTACTCACATGTGGAGCTACACACATGTATTTTCAGGAAGACTCTAGTGGGTCCAAGACCCTAACCCTAATTGAGTGTTGAGGCATGCAAAAAATCTAACCCTAACACTATATTTTTATTAGGGTTAAATAATGAGATGTTAGGAAATGGGTTCCATTATTGTTGTATTGATTTATGGTTCCATAGTTGAGTAGAGAAAAGGAGTGGGATATATTGAACATAAAAGAGGAAGTAGAAGACCTTGTGGTAGCCTTTCAGTCCATAAAGTCTATGTAAACTCCATAGTGAGTTCATATTTCAATTGTTTATGCATATCATATTTGAGAAGAAAAGAGCAAGGCATAGTCCTCACCTTCTAGCTAAGTTTTCCCATATCGAGTTTCCTAGGGTATATAATGTGTTGATCATGTGGTTGGTGTGGTGTTTATTGCTTTAATCTCCTTTTAATTCATTCTCAATTAATTTTAGTGATTTGTGCACTATGCTTGTAATATTAAGTTATCATGAGGAAACTTCTTGGACTTCTTCCTTGGCACCATGAAGTTTCCTTTTATTTTAGTCTCTTCCCCATATTCGAGTCTCATCACTACTCAATGAATGTCGTCTCCTCAACTGATATCATCAAGATAAACTCTCCTCTAGAATTTATACAAAGTGTTCCCAAGTGTTGGATTATCTTGACCTATGATAGCTTTGATACTTCAACTCTGTCATTTGTGTTTCATGTACATTGTATCCTCTCAAGTTTCGAATTGGTTGGGTGATCATTCCAACTATCATGTTCATCTCTAGAGATTCCACATCTCCACATCCGACAAACTCTCTTATGTCTACCTCATTGTCATCTCGTCCAACTCTTCTTGGTCTTGTTGAGTCACCCACTGGAGTCTCAACCTATTCGTCTCACTTAGCCAAACCCCTTTGATTCTAGACAAGGTCATGCCCCTCGATCTAATTTGGAAATTCGCCTCCACAACTCATCTGTCATTTCACAACTTTCTTACTTGAGTATTTCGATGAAATCTCCACTAGGCATCACCATTTGTGTTGCTTTCTCTCAACAGTGCACCTTTGTCTTCTTCTTTTAGCAGGAAGAGTGTATCCAATAGCTGCCACCAAGGTTATTGGCATACATCATGTATGACTTGTGCTCAATGCGCAAATATTGCATCACCAAACGAAATTCCTTCGATGTCCATCCCAACTGCTCAATTCATTTTTTAGTGAGTTGGAATTCATATATCCCCATGGCCTTCCTACAAAATTTCACGATCTTTTTTGGGTGTCAGTCTTCAACTTCTACCTCTTCCACATCCGTCTCCAAGTCTGGTTGAGTAAGTTCCTCCACACACATTGTCTTGGCTCAACTCTTGGAGTATTTGCAGTGGGTAAGTATTCTACTTGATCCTCCACAGTGTCCATAACTTACTATTGATGATTATTCACTTGGTGACGTTCCCCCTGCTCCATGGAAAGTGAAGAGTCCAACTCTCTCTTACACTCACATTTATGGTTTTGTGGTTCCTCAATCAAGCAACCTTCCCCATAGTCTTCTTCACCAAATTCTTTGTCATTGTCATTTGTTGCTCTTCTTGTACCAAACTACTCATAGATGTTGCGTTGTGGATGACTTCGCGTTGTTGTGTCACGTTGCAAGGCTTATCTATTCTCCCATTGACTCCTTCTACCAAACTGATCACAAATATCATAGGCATCCTCTTGAGCTTCCTTTTCATTATTAGGGGTGTGATTGGTGTTCTGGCCTCATCCAAGAATACTAAGCGAATTTCATAAATGAGTGGAGTTGCTTTGGAAAGTCTGAAGAAGTCTAAGCCCAAGATCATCACATGATATTCCCATGGAGATACCAACATATCCATGTTTCAAAACCACTCCCCAACTCTCAATAGTGTTCAACGAGCAATCCCTATAATCGACATTGTTTCTGACTTCAACACTTTATGTGTTCTAGTGCAACTCTTAGGTTTTCTATGAAGAGACTTTGTGGCTCGTTCACTCAAAAAAATGTGGGTTTCCCTTGTATCAACCAAGGCTTCCATCCTAAGCCCACTTATTGTTGTGTCCACAAATAAGATTCCTTCAAGTACTTCACTTTTTGAAAAATGTCATTGAACTCTTCTCTTGAACTCTTGCATGCGCTTCACCAACATTTACATGACTTCCTTCATATCTTATGTCAATTTGTGCACTTGAACCATATTTTCCAAGGGTTCTCACTCCTCTATTGTTGGTGTGAGTCGAGCCTCCTCCTCAACCAACACAACCAACTTCCTTGCATTGAACAGTTCCTCATAAAATGATTTTGTGAATAGAGTTAACACTTAATCAACCTACCTTTCCTCACGAGTGGTCTGGGCTTATCCTTTTCTATCGTGTTTCCTTCATGTTCGATGCTCTCCTCCCTTTGTTCTCCCAACAAAACCAATGGAAAATCCTCAACCCTCCTTGTCAAGGTCTTCAACATGCCTATCTTGGAATCTATTTATGCATCGAATTCATCCATCCTCTCCAAATCCTCTTGGAGTTTCTCGAATTGTTGAGTTACATTGTCTCTCTTGACCTTCCAAGATTTGTTACCTACACCATCCATTTCGCTACTTGACCCTCATGACTTGTTCTTCTCAAGAGTTTTGTGAGACTTCTTCGCATTGTCCCAAGTTTGCAATGAGTCATCCGATCATCTACACATCCAAGTGCTCAATTCACCCTCAAAAAGTTTTCCCATGGTTTGCATATTCACGTAGGATTGTGCTCAAACCACCCATGACAAAACAAGCCACCTTGATGAATCATTCACCAAGTTCTACACCCAATTTCCTTTGTGTTCAACTCTTTGTTCAGTTCTGCGACAAGTTCTTATGATAGTTTTTCATTCCTCCACCTTTACCAAGTGATCGATTCACGCTCAGACCTATGCGCTTGGCTTGCTCAAGGAGTGTGCCCAGGTTTTTTCATGAGTCACAACTTTTTCTGCAACTATACCCTTCACTTCCATCAAAAACCACCAAGTTTTCACTTAGGTTACCTCTGCAGTGGATCAGTCCGTCGAACCCTCACCAACTTGTGCCCAAACTATTCCTCAACAAGTGGACCCCTTCCCCACCATTGTTCTGGTTGCAGTAGTGGTGAAGAGCATCGAACATTTTCTCAAGTTTTTTTTAATATCAGGTATCATCGAGATAGTGGTGAAGAGCTCACTGACCCTTCTTAAAAATATGCAATGAATTGGCTCTGATACAAATTGTCACAACCCCACAGGACACTTGATCAAATATTGAGATCATTCACCTCTTTAAGGTGTGTGGCACCATATCGGTTCTTCCTTGATTTATTGGCACACCAAGAATACTTCGTCTAGACTACACCTCTTCACCTAGAGCATACCCATACTCTTCTCTAGGCTAACGATGAGTCACACTCCTACTCTAGTGCAACTCTTGTATACTTAGATAATTGTTAACAATTTAACACTTAGTCTTATATAAGAATACATTCCATGATCATGAGAAACCAAGAGAACAATTGTGGAACAAACGAAGACAAACACATAAATAGTGAGGGTGGCACAGACCATGCCTAACACCAAACTAAGTCTTTGTTATTTCTAAACAATTATAATATGAGCATTATCGGCCTGATTTACAAATTCGGTAGAGTCATACCCTCACCTCACCAAGACACTCATAAATAGATTTGTCACATAAAGACTCTCCTCTGCAACCATCTTTGCAGCCTTCTGCAATGCACCTCAAATGTGCCCACAACCAGAGACTTGTTTTCCCTTCATTTCCACAAACTTTCACCAAGCTAACATAGATTTCAGTTTTTCTCACACATGCCTCCAATAGACCTATGTTTCTAGACTTCCCCAAAACCTCCCAAAGAATCCCCCTCTTGGCTACTTGTCTTCCATATTGGAAACTCTGCATAATTCTATTGCCTCATACTTGTTCTCCAAATCTCTTTCCCAAATGCTTCTATCATTCCTTTCTTTGGTTGTGTGCCCTTTCTCTTATAGAAACTCCAAGGGCCACTTGTGCGAAATGTCATGTATATTGGGTGTGTCGTGCCCCTTCGTGAATCTTCACACTCAACCAACTCATCGTGCCCCTCCATGGACCTAGTGTGCCCATCCAAGCCCGTGCACCCATCAACCATTTGTCTTTTAGACTGACGCACCCCATCCTTCGGCGTATGCCCCTTTCCTTTTGCATTATCCTATGTCGATTTTCATGACTCCTTGTGGGTGTGCCAATGGGGTTTTCCAACCTCTATTGTATGACCATGTTGTTGAGGGATGATGATTACACTCCTTGGGCATGCTCCAAAGTTACCTCGCCCTTACCTTAGTCAATCGTTCTAAGGGAAAGTAAGATGTGTGCCCCCTTGATGCCACATGTCACCATCGTACACCCAAGGTGCTCCTGCTCACACCCAAACATCTTTGTTCACCCAACCATTCGCTTCTTCCTTATGCTCTTCATATGTTTTATCACCGAATATACCCAAGAAATGCACATGCTTGGTGGGTGTCATGGGATACCTTACGATAACCATATTAAAAAAAAATTAAAAGTTAAAAAAAAATACAATATAAAATATATATATATATATATATATATATATATATATAACAAAATAACACAACTTTGAAAAAATATGAAAACGAGTTCATATAACACATATTTTGAGAAGTTTGTGGAGGAGACGATTCCCAAAATCACCTCAACGCCCCCCACAACGAACTACACAAAACTCATGCAATGTGGACCCCCATCTCACAACTCAAAGAAATGGTGTGATGGGGAAGGGGCATTGCATGATTGAATGGTGTGATGGGGAAGGGGCATTGCATGATTTTTGGGTAGTTTGGTGCCCCCTCCATGAAACTTTCCATAATATGTTTATTTCATAAAAAAATATTAATTTTGTTTCTGTTTTCATTTTATTTTTAATATTTGTTTTTAAATTTTTATATTTTAAATTTTTGTTTTATTCTTCAAATTTTGATATTTGTCTTTTTAAAAGATTATGTTATGTAAAAAATAATAATGAATATATTTAAAAAAAAATATTTTCAATGTATTTTTATTTATATTTTTTAAATGTAATTAATTTTTAATATAAAAAAAATCATTTTTAAAAGAAAAAAAATGAGGTTTTTTGTTTTTTTAATTTAAACTGTATATATTTTTTCATTTTTGTTTAAAAAAGATGTTTTTTTGTTTTTTCTTTTTTCTTTTTTTTTTTTGGGCTTTTCTCTTTTTTTT
>JASDQU010103247.1:296628-329038 GCA_032191745.1 Picea mariana | reverse complement strand
TTTTCTCTTTTTTTTCTTTTTTTTCTTTTTTTTCCTTTTTATGATTTTGTTTAAAATAGTGTTGGACTTTCAAGGGATAGTTTCTAAAATGTTATAATTGTTACCCTAATTAAAAATAAATAAAAATAAAATGTTACTGATAGTGCATCTTTTCAATTCCGCAGTTGGTCTTAAAATTTTGGTTTCAAAAACATGCAATTTTATCCCTAAAAAAAGGGGGGTTGCTACTGGAAGTACCACTTTTCGATTCAAGGATCAATGTTAAGGTTTTGGTTGCAATGGTAGCGATTGTAAAGTCTGGAGGTTTCAAAGAAGTTGTAGCTTTAACCTCAAAAATAAAAATGGTGTTGTTGTTAGCACCACTTTTCAATTTGGGGGTTGATTTTAAGGTTTTGTTGACAACATTATGACGCCGTTAATGCCATGGCTGCAAAAGGTGTTAATTTTAACCCCGAAAAAAAGGTTCTACCAGCACCTTTCAAAATGGGGGTTAAAATAGTCACTAAATGGGACCTATAAAAAACAAGAACTGTGGAGGGTTTTGATCAAGTTGGTTACTATGTTTTCCTAGGAGGAAGATAGTACTATATAGAGAAGTAGAAGTAATGTAGTGAAATGTCTTGTGAATTTTATTGTAATTGGAGCTCTACTCAATTAGAGGTTTCCTCCTCAAAGAGGCAAGTCAACATTGCTTCCATCGATAAAGATATACGATTTTGTAGTATTTTGGTTCTCTATTTGGTTATTGTGATTACAATCTATCATTTATGTAGTAAATCTGGGTAAAACCTATTACTTATGCGTTGCAACTTTAATTTACTAATAAGAACACCACAAGTGGTATTAGAGCACTTTCCTAAGAACATATTTTAGATCATTTTTCCAAGCTAGGGATGTGTTATGGAATCTATAAATAATACAATGATTTATCGTTCAATGGGTAAAGTTGTGATAGGGAAAGCATACACATAGGAAATACAAGAGGTTTCACCTAGTTGGACACCCTTGTAACCTTTGTTGGCACCCCTTCAAGTAGTATCATATAAGATGACACATGTATATTGAATTTCACTTCCAAGTACCCTCAATTATATTGGAAGTCCCCTATGTTTCCTAAAACTAGTTTTAGATAAGTCAATCAATCATGTTGCTACTATAGTGGCACCAAGAATAACATTCAGGAAGATTACTCTCTAGTACTTGGGTAATAAAGTAGTATGCCTAAGGGTACAATCAAGCCTCCTTAATTAGAGCCCTGAGAAATTGGGTCAAGTACACTACAATTGGACCATGCATGTATATCAGAGAGTTATAGAACCTGGCATAACCTTGTCCTTAGGACCCTTAAAACCCTACTACTTGCTACAAATCCAGGCAACTTATGCAAAAAATGTTGTCTTGAAAATTTGTGCATTTAATCACTGAAAACCATGATTTCTACTACCAACCCATGAAATTCCCATGTAATCTATAGTATTTGTAATTTAATCATTCTGTCGGTGTAATATTATTCAAGCAAGAGTACAACTCCATAGGAGTACAAAAAAAATGAGTCTAGGTCCTAACCACACCCTTATTTGGGACCTATCTCAACAAAATCCTTGTGTTGCATTGATCATTGTGGTGTCACTTTCTAGTAATCCGTTTTGGTGGACCCACTCACCCCATTATTAGGAAACTATCTCAATAGACCCAAATAATAACATTGATCACCTTCGTACCACTCTCAAGGAACCTTTTTTCTTATGGACCCCCATCCCTATGGCTACCGAAAACAACAATATCAACAACCAAGTCTCCACCTTGGAAACTCTGTGTGATGAGTTGCAACACAAAATAGACTGCAACCACTCTATTGAGAAAAAATTTGCTTCTACCACTCCAAAACTCACCAAACTAAATTCAATCCAAGATCAACCATCCCAACTCATGGCAATGTACAATCAATTTAAGGGCCATCAATACCAATATCAGTCATCCTAATCAGAGGGAGTTGAATTATCCAATCCCATGGGGTCTAACTCTCACCAATTTGTTCATGACCCCATGACTCAGAAATAGCATTGACTCCCTAAAGTGGATCTAAACAAATTTGTTGGCTTTGACCACACAAGTTCAGTCACTTAGATGGAACATTATTTTTCCTTGCATGAAATCACCGATGACTTAATGAAACTTCATGTGGGTGTTTTATATTTAGATCCTAAACATTGGAAATGGTGGCAATGGCATAAGAACTCCCACTAGGTTTATATTTCTTGGACACAATTTTCCGTAGACCTCTATGAACATTTTGAACCAAACACTCATAATTTAGGCCACCTATCCAATATTAAACAATCTAGTATAGTTAAATAGTTCATCTCCACATTTGAGCAACTCACTTTCCACACTAAAGGCATGTCAGATCCCTTCTTTGGGGAATGCTTTATCAGTGGTTTGAAAGAAGAGATACATTCCCAAGTATTAATGGCACGCCCTACTACTTGACTAGAAGCCTCTAAAAAAGCATAGGAAGCCCAAAATATGGTGAATGCCCAAATACAAAAACCATCCTTTATTTTTTGTCCCCATCCACCAATCCCTCTCCTTCCTCACCTCCTCTCAAAATCCACAAGTTAATCCATTCAAAAATGGCAGTGTGCCAACTTAAAGGTCTCTACTACAATTATGATGATAAATATTCTCATGGGCATAAATGTAAGGAGAAAATATTCACAAGTTACTACATAAATTTTCATCAAGAACTATGGAAATATTGTAGTTCCCCCCATCACCTTGCTTAAAAAATGTTTTTCGATGGAATAAAGTCACAGATTAGGCCTTCTAGGATTTGAATAATTTTATGTGTACAACCCTAATACTCGCTCTAATTGTTGGACATAGTATCATTGATGTCAAACAGTATAACAATATGCAAAGCTCATGACAAATAAATATATGCAGTATAAAAGTTAGCAGAAAATTTCAGACAGTATGCAGAGATCAAAGCTCAAAAGGAAGAGCACATTGTAGAAATGTCTTCGGGGTTGATGGAAAGACTGAGAAGCCGATCGATGCACAAGTAAAGGTGAGAAGCCTCAGTAGTCGTACAATCAAGAAATTGACGGTGTTGATCGTCTCATGTAATGGGATTTATCACACATTGGAAGTGTTGTTGGTCTCCAGTTTTGACTATGTTTTGCCTATATTATATCTCAAAGACCTCCATTTCCATACCCAGTACCACTCCCTTTTGTCCTTGTTATGACACACTTGACATCTCTTTACCACTCAATGGGGCTACTCAAGGTATTTTTACGTTTCAAGTTATTTTTATGTATTTTGATACTTTGAATTAATATTGAAACTAATGTGGCTTGAGTTAGGTACTATTTCTATTTGAAACAGGATTTGCCAGTACCAGGTACCAGCTCGTACCCCATGGAGATACCAACGAAGCTGCTAAAGATCCGCGCATTATGGCCAGAGTGGGAGACAGTGCAATTTACATGATAGATGGAGTCATCACTCATATGCTGATTGAAGGCGAAATTATAGAACAGAGTTGTAATACTTCATGACTCACACTTCGTGACACTGCGTGGCACGAAGATGTGAAGACCGTTTTTTAACTGATTTCGAGTTATTTTCGGATCTGGGATCTGTTTGAATTAATATATTGTTGCTTTAAATTATTTTTGAGGATGATCTATATAAATAGAATATCACTCCTAAGAAACGTTGGGTTATGCTATGTTATGATACACATTTCTGAATACAATCTGCCTTTGCGATTATGTTACTTTACTGTCATACGATTTGAGTTATTTCTTCTGAGTAAATGGAGCTTGAAGCATGAATAGTGTTTGCATAGAATGATTGAGTAGTTCTGGTTTTTCCTTTCGGCGATTGCACCTTTTGGTTGGGCCTGCCAAACAGGTTCAAGTCGCTGCTTTTCTCTGTCTTAGATTTAGTTTATTTCAGTATTTTAGTATTTGCATGCATGTTATCTTAGAGTGTGGGAATTAACTTATTTCAGATTCTTGCTTAATTATTCTTCAGCTGTATCGTTTCCAGCATATTAATATCTTATACGTTGATGAGTATTGAAAGCATGGTTGATTCCTGTAGAGTTTAGAGCATGAACTAGGTTTGCTTTGTTTCAAGTTTTCAATCTAAACGTAACTTAGAGTTTGAATTTACTTTGCTTTGTTAGGATAGTTAGGTTGCTCTTCTTTGATAGGATAGTTAAGGTTGCAATTGAATTAGAGGAAGCTTCCGGTACCAGTAGGGTAAGTAGGATATTTCTTTATTTTTCCTATAGAATAGATTTAGATTTATTTTCGATATTTAGATTAAAAGAAGTTTAGGAGATAATCTTTCTGTTATGGCTTAGATAGAAACAGTGATGATTAGATGATTCAAAATAGTGTTAGATAGTTGTGTGAAATCACATTAGAGTAGAAATAGAAGCACCAGCACTTAAGCATAGGACTGTTTTCTGTTGATGAATTAAATAGGAAATGATAAGTTTCAAGGTAGTCATTAGGATTCAGTTTTTCAGAGTGAGTTTGTGTTTTCTTCTAAGAATAGTCTTTAGATAGGAATTAGAATCTTACCCGCACATACAGTGTAGCAGCTCTAAGTTTACTTACCCTGGTTTAACAATTTAGTGTTTTCAGGTCATTAAAATCTTTAATATAGCAGCCTGACATTTTTGGCGTCGTTGCCGGGGAGCTATTTAAAAGGTAAGTTAGATAGTTGTCTTGATTAAGTTTAGAATGCACTTAGTTTGGTGTGGTATGTTAGTAGGTTGATAGTAAGAGGATCTATGGAAACAAAAGGGTGAGAACCGACATATCAGTTATCACAGGTACTCTGAAACTCAATCTTAGTTTCTTTTCCTTCCATTTAGCATGATTTCATGAGAAATAGAGATCATAGAGGTAGATTTAGGAAAAATATAAAACAACAAAAAGACGAAACCTCCACCCAAAAAGCGATAGAAACTGAGACTGAAATTCTGGCTGAGGAAACCATAGAACAAAACTTAGAACCAGAAAACACCATACATCAACAAACTCAAAATCCTGGTGATCCAGCCCTGGATGACACAGTTGATCCAGAGAAAATACAAGCTCTTCTTGGGAACCCTAACTCTGTAGTCTCACAGATAACAACTACAATTGTGGAATCAAAGGCCATAGGATCCTCAAAAGAACCAATAGGAGATAACACTTCTGACAAAAAGAATCCAGAAAGGTGGGATTTCACACCCTCACCAAAGAAAGATCGAATTGCATATACAATTCTTGGTAATCCTTTTACCATGGGAGAAAGAGGGAGAGACTTACATGGGGAACTTCATATTGAAAATGAAGGAGAAGAACAAGAAGAAAATGAGTTAACACCAGAAACCACCTTTGGGTTTCCTATTTTGGATTTAGTCGAGAATGTTAATATGAAAAATATCCCACTTTCAGCACTACCAACCTTCCATGGGAAAAATAGTGAAGACCCAGATGTCTTTCTTTTTGAGTTCGACATCCTGTGCAGGAGTTATAACTATCTCCAGGATGCACATAAACTAAAATTATTTCCTGCCACCCTGAAAGATTCTGCATTACGTTGGTTCATGAGTTTAGGAGAATACAGCGTTAGATCTTGGGAAGATATGAAGGCAAAATTTCTAAAGAAGTACCAGGATTATTGCAGAACCAAGGATTCTCGGAATGACATCTTCAAAATGCAACAGCAAGATGAAGAAAGCCTTGAGGATTTTCTAGAAAGATTTACCTATACCCTTCAAAAATATAAATATAATGATCTCCAGGATGAAGCAATCAAGACTCTTTTCTTAAAAGGAGTTTTGGAGGAATATATTGATACTCTCAATTTAATGGCTTCAGGAGACATTTATCAAAAAAACTTTGAAGCAATTAGTGAACTTTGTAGAACTTACTCAAGAAGTAAAGGGAAAGCTGCAAAAAGTGTGAGAGAACCAGTTAACAAAAATACTAAAACATCCACATCTGGTGGAGTTACTAGAGTCGAATTGGGAAACCTTTTGGAAAATTTTAAAACAGACCTTTTAGGAACAATTGGCTCTCAATTAGACACTCTGAAGATTAAGAGAAAGCGGGAAAAGGAAAACCATGTCCTAAGTATATTTTGCCCAAAATGCAGAAAAAGGAATCCTTTACGAGAATGTCCTTTGGATAATGTTCCTGTATGTGCAATATGTACTGAAAATCATAAAACAGAAGATTGACCATTCTTACCTAGATTGCAAGCAATATTCAAGGGAGGGGAAGCTCCAGGGACTCCATCTGCACCTAAGAGGCCTTGGCAACCTAGAAATCCAAATGTAAATGCATATCAAGAACCACCCCCACAATCTTCCAGCTATTATCCACCCTTCTCTCAACAACAACACCCATGGAACTGGCCAAATTGGCCTTCACAAAACGCCCCTGCTCAACCTTGACTGTTGATCTGATGACGAAGGATCTCAGTCGTTCATCGGAAATACATTTTTTTATATATATTCATTGCACATCGTTCATATGAGTGACAGTGGGCTTAAGGATCATTGGAGGATTGGTCAACAATCAGATCAAGTTGTGACCGTCGGATATGCAAATGCAGATCAAGGACAGGGATTTATTGTTGAGCGCGAAGGGATAATTAAACAACGCATTAATTCCAATCCCACAATTAGTCTAGACCGTCGATCATCACCTGTCAAATAGATATATGATTGGCATCAGTTCCACTACCAACGAGCATTTTTTCTATTCCGAAGCTCGATGATAGTTTTAAACGTCGTTCTAGTTGGGACCCCGCAATCATCCCTGATCGTTGATCTACTCAGGGAGCATTCTCGACCGATGGATCAAGTTGAGTGGAAGGATAGGATAAGCAAAGACAAATATCATCTGATATGAAGTCCCAAAGTAAATAAGGATCGTCTGATGTATTTAGAGCACGCCAAGGTAGCAGTGGTCAACTTTGGAGTTGACCACTTCAGGAGAAAAGGGTTGAGAGCAAGTAAGATCACCCGAAGGCCGAAGTACTGAAGAAAATGTGAACCACCAATATGAAGAAAACTTTGGGAGATATCAGGAGCATCATATCATGTTTAGTAGGAGGACAAAGTAAGCCACAAATGCCCCGAAATAGACATAAGTCATATAATCTGACGAAACACTTCGGGAGATATCCTGACCATCATATCGTCGAAAGTAGAAGGATATGATAAGAAAGGCCAAAGGCCCGAAATCCTGAAGAGTCGAATTCCCGACAGTCATTGGATCATCTGAAGCCTTTTCGGGTTAAAGAATGACCATTGGATGAAGTCAAGTAACTCGAGGTTTACATTTCGGGGAATCTCACTTCAGAGAATTGGGAAGTGGAGAAATCGAATTACCCGAAGTCCTGAAGGCTGAAATGAATAAGGATCATTAGATCCGGACAATACATGATGACCGTCAGATCTGGATGATTGTCAACTTCGGTGCTAACCACTTTGGTGAAATGGAGTTGAGAACATGTAAAATCACCCGAAGGCCAAATTTTTGAAGTCACAAGGTTAAGACACATAGCACTCACATTGAGATCCCACATCATCAAAAGTAACGTCAGCAAGGACATGTGGCGTAATCAGATGATGTTAAGTGTCAAGGTACCATAACTATTTTAAGCATATGTAATCCACGAATCCAGGTGGCACATGGAAACCACTCAAGAAGTGCCACATCAACAAGTGACGTTAGCAAGTTACGTCACTCCTGTATTTTTTTCTTCGGGAGTTTCACCACCAGCAAATGACCTAAGTCCCGAAGGCCAAAGTATCGAAGTGGACATGAACAACCCAATATGAAGAAAACTTCGAGAGCATTATCGACCATTGATCAATTACAATGGAAGGGTAGTGTAAGTAGAAGTGTTAACCGATAGCAAGCGGTCTCCACCATTTTATGACTTAATCGACAGGTGATCACTCCGGAGGAAAATGGAGCAGCAATTATTTGAACCTTCGAACTCCCTAAATACACATGAATCGTTCACTCATCGATAGATTAAAATGTGATCATTGATTTCGATAAGTGATCAAGCACTCACTTGGCATAGCACCTAGTCACCGCCTGTAGTCATATGGAATAAGAGAAATAAAGGTAAAATATAATAAATCTCTTAAGTTGATGAGCATGTGGTTTTGCATTGTCGGTCATATGAAAATGGTTTGAAGGAAGCGCCTCTGCAGAACTCGGTTTCTGAAATAATTGCAGAGATTTGGGATCGAGTTAAAATATGAAATTGATCCATATCTATGATCAATTTGTGAAAATCCTTCACGGTAAGGTTTGAATAAAAGCATAGATTATGGTTAAGTTAAATGAAGAGGTGTGATGGTCCAAACGAAAGGACACATTGCGTTATATCTCACACCAGTTTGAATATTATATCAACGTGAAAGAGAGGCGAGAAGAAAGTGTCTATGTAGTTCAGATAAGAAGATCAAAACAGAAGCAGAGTTCAAGAAGAAGAACTGTTGATTCTAATGGGCCCGTCAATGTCTTATTGAAGATCAAGAACAAAAGAAGACAGAGAAACAGTTTTTCAATCCACTATTTGATATAGAAGACCTTTATTGGACTGCAGCAGATTCATTGAAGATTAAATGACAGAAGCCAGAGAGCAAGAGATGAAGTTTGAATGCAGATAACCAGAAGACCATACAAGCTGAGGTTGCATCATACAAGTAGAAAGTACAAGAGTTAATGATTCTAAGAAGACTTGAACAATTGATAGCATCTATGTGTGTTTATGAACACCTTGAACAGAGTACAGTAAAATATTTATAAGTGTTATAACTTGCATAAAGGGAGGAAGGGTGGAGCAAGGGAAAACAAGTCGAAGTCAAAAATTCAAATATGATAGGACTTGTGTTAATGGTTGCATGAATCAAATTCAATGAAGAGCAGTGATTGAATTGAATTGTGAAATTAAGGGTGGTTGGGTGGTATAAGGGTAGGTTGGAGCCTGCAGGGGAGTAGGTGTTTCCTTGTCAGTTGTAGCTGACTAAATAGGGGGTTGTAACCTCTTACCAGTTTATGCTGGTGAACATGGGGAGTAGGTGCTTCATTGTCAATTGTAGCTGACTAAATAGGGAGTTGTAACCTCCTACCAATTGGTGCTGGTGAACATGGGGAGTAGGTGCTTCCTTGTCATTTGTAGCTGACTAAATAGGGGTTCATAACCTCCTTCCAGTTGTAGCTGGTAAATAGGGTGTTGAAGAATCCTTTCAGTGCTAGCTGATAAACTAGGGGGTCGTAGCCTCCTTCCAGTTGTAGCTGGTAAATGGGGTGTGGAAGTATCCCTTCATTCGTAGCTGAAGAAACTTGGGGAAAGTCTCTCCATCAAGTTGTAGCTTGAAAACAGTTTTGTAAAAGAACAATTTATTAATGAGAAAAGAGTTGTTGGTTGTCCCTGTTGGGTTCCACAATAAAATATTGTGTTCATAAGTGTTTGTTGTTCATCATAGATTGCTTAATTAAATAATTAATGTGTGTGCTTAATAATGATGGAATTAAGAAGAAAAAGTAGGCAATATTGATTCACCCCCCCCCCCCTCTTAGTATTGTTGGATATTCCATCAATTGGTATCAGATCGAGGTTCCTTTAAGAATAGTCTAACAAACTGAAAGGAAGATCAAATTAAGCACACATGGATGRACAAAAGATTTACACTATGAATGGAACTCCAATACTTGGAAAAGAAGAATACATATTTTGGAGTACAAGAATGGAAAGTCATCTGAATGCATTGTGACTTAAAGTATGGAATTCAGTGATCACTGATTATTTCCCACCAAACAGAGTAAGGACTCCATCTCAAAAAAAATCCAAGAAAAGTAACTCAATGGAAATGAATACAATCTTTGATGGATTACCTGATGATGTCAAAGAAAAGATAGGTGAATGTAAATCTGCAAAGGAACTCTGGGACAAATTAAAATACCTCTACTCAGATAAGAATTCAAATGAAGCATTTCAATCAGAACAAAGTTCAGTCTACAACAATTCTAGTGATGAAGATTCTTCAGAAAAATACTCGAGCATTGAAGCAGAAGTCAATCTTGAAGTTGAGCTTGAGTGTGCTTTAGATGATTTGAGAAAATATAAACAAAGGTGTAAACAACTGAAGGATCTCATGTTGGAGAAAAGGAGGAAACAAGGTTCAAAGAATAAAGAACTTGAGAAAATCATAGTTGACTTTAGAATCCAAGTCCAACTGGATCAAGAAAGATTGGAATCCTTGGAACAATCTCTTAATAAGGAGCAAAAAATTTTTGAAGAGCTCAAACAATAACAGCTAGAAAGTGAGGAAGAAAATCATACCTTAAAAAGACAACTAATGTCCTCACAAGAGGAGCTACACAGTTTAAGATAACAAGCAGCCATTAGCATGGAAGAATCCAAGAAATTAAAACAAGTTGTTGGACTCAAGGATCAATTGAAGACTATTGAAAAATTCAAGAAAGGAACTGAAGCCCTTGATAAAATTCTCATTCTACAAAGATTTCCCTCGAACAAATATGGCCCTAGATATGACCAAGTACACATGGTTAAAGGATCAAGTCATATTACTCATATTGATGTAGAATATGACATGTGTTGTGATGATACCTCCAAAGAAACAACTATGCAGCAGAAGGATGACAAGAATGCAAACTCCTATGCTCAAGAATCTGCTAATCCTCCCAAGAAGATGTATCAAATAAAAATAAAAGACATAGAAGACATTCTTATCAAGGATGAAGAGGAAGACTCAACCATCAATAAAGGTAAATACTCTCCACAATCTTTTGATTGCAATGATTTTGATATTGAATTCTCCCCTGCAAGTAAAGAAGAAGATTCAGATACAATAGAAGAATGTTCTGTTAGCATTTATCCCATGGAAGAAGTAGAAGAAGAACTATTTAAGGCTAAACAAAAAGTGTATTGGAGTCTCTATGAATACCACTATGACCATAATTATTCAGACTATAATTTTCTTGATGACTACAATAAATAATTTCTTGAAAAGAGTCAAAAGCATATCTTGGAAATAAGGAAAATGCTCAAATACAATGGAAAAATCATATCTAAGAAAAATATTCAGTTAGAAGAAAAAGAAAAGGAGATTGAGAAATTGAAGAATGAAATCAGTCAAGCAAAAGAAGAAAAGAAGGAAGATGATGAACTTTGCAAAAACCTTGCAGATCTAAAAGAACTAAGAGAAAGCAATGTAAATATGAAAACCCAACTTGAAGAAGCCAAAACAAGAGAGGAGGTAGTGAGGAACCAGTTGAGCAAAAGGGTAGAATCATGTCATAAGCTGGAAGCAGAAGTTGTGAATATTAGAAAGAAGGTTGATAAGTCAAACACCCAAGTCAAGTTCTTGAATAGCTCCATGACCTTGGATGAGATCTTGGATAGTCAAAGATCACAAAATGACAAATCCGATTTTGGATACAACAAAGAAGAAATTAGTAATCCTAAGAAACCTAATGCAAGTCCTTCATTTGTAAAAGGGGAAAGCAGGTATGACACAGGTTCTTCATGTTGAAAGAATGAAATAAACACTACAACATTTAGAATATTATATCAAGGAGGACATCCAGAAGCTACTCATACACCTCAAAGTAAGTTTAGAAGAGAGACACCTTCATGGATGAATCAAAGGAGGTATGAGAGTGTTTTTAATGGTTATTATTTTTCTTCTGATGAATATGGTCATAAAGCCTTGGATTGTAGGAATCAAGGAAGAAAACAAGTTGGTAGGTTCAACAATAGTATAATATGTTGGAACGACAATTGCGTTGGACATATTACTACACATTGTTGCACTATGAGATGCTACAGTTGTGGTGGATATGTCCACAAAGCCCATAATTGTTCGAACTCAAGAAGACAGTCAATGAGAAATGCTTCATACAATATGACAAGAAGAGTAAATGAAACATGGAAGAAAAATGAAGTTGCAGTAATAGAAGATCATAGAACAAAGTTCAACAAACTAGGAAATTCACAGATGTGGATAGCAAAGACTGAACATGAGTGAAGTCAATTGTTGCAAAAATAATTGCATTCATATAACAAGAATAGTATAAACTTTCTTAGATGACCTTAGAGAAATGTATAGTAGAAAACTATCATCGATAGATATGGATACATTTGGCTAGATATCGATGAGAATCAGTGGAAAGATCCAAGGGTCATTTGAAAATATGAGCTACAATTGCATAGTGTTCCAGTTGGTCAGCAGTATCCACAGCAGTAGCATTATGATGTACAAAATTATATACATGACATCCTGTAGAGATAACAAGAGGAGAGACCTTGTTAGTAAGAGCTTCCCTTTTTAGAAACAAAATAGTTAGAGGCAGAGAAAGCAGAATGACAGGGGGAGTTATTCAGTTATGGCACCCAGAGCATGATTGTAGGAGCAGTTTCTCGAGTTCAGATTGTGATCATTAGCATATAGATAGACAAATCATAGGAAGAGAAATTCTTTGCCATTGATGTCAAAGGGGGAGAGTAACTTCAGAGGAGAGAAGTATCATCACAAGGGGAGATTGTGTATGAATTTGGAATGTTGGCATCAATGACAAAGGGGGAGATTATTGGACATAGTATCATTAATGTGTTTTCATTGATGTCAAACAGTATAAAAGTATGAAAAGATCATGAAAAATAAATGTATGCAGTATAACAGTTAGCAGAAAATGTCAAACAATATGAATATATCAAAGCTCAAAAGGAAGAGCACATTGTAGAAATTTCATCGGGATCGATGGAAAGACTGAGAAGTCGATCGATGCACACGAAAAGGTGAGAAGCCTCAGTAGCCGAATGATCAAGAAATTGACGGTTTTGATCGTCTCATGTAATGGTATTTATCCCACATTGAAAGTGAAAAAAAGGTTATGTATGTTTATATACACAACACTCTCCATAGATTATCGACACGTAGTGCAAGGGTATGGTGGGGGCTCTAGGTTCTTGGACTCCTCGAGAAGCTTACCAGCCTAGAGCCCGAGACAACCTATCAGGCCCCCTACCTTTTGGTCAAAGAGACATTAAATGTCGATATGATGACAAAGGATCTCGATCGTTCATTGGAAATATATTTTTTTATATATATACATTGCACATCAGTCATTTGAGTGACCGTGGGCTTAAGTACCATTGGAGGATTGGTTAAAAATCAGATAAAGTTGTGACCGTCGAATATGAAAATGCAGATCAAGGGTAGGGATTGATTGTGAAGCACGAAGGGAGAATTAAAAAAAGCATTAATTCCAATCCTGTAATTATTCTAGACCGTCGATCGTCACCCATCAAACAGATCTACGGTTGGCATCAATTCCACTACCAATGAGCAGTTTTTCCATTGTGGAGCTCGACGATAGTTTTAAACTTCATGCTAGGTGGGACCCTGCAATCATCCCTGATCGTTGATCTACTATGGGAGAATTCTTTACTGATGGATCAAGTTGAGTGGAAGGATAGGATAAGAAAAGACGAATATCGTCCGTTACGAAGTCCTGAAGTAAATAAGGATCGTCTGATCTATTCAGAGTGCGTCAAGGTAGCAGTGGTCAAATTCATCGTTGACCACTTCGGGAGAAAATTGTTGAGAACAAGTAAGATCAATCGAAGGCCATAGTACTGAAGCAATTGTGAACCGTTCGATATGAAGAACACTTCGAGAGGTATCAGGACCATCATATCATGTTTAGTGGAAGGACAGAGTAAGCCACAAATGTCCCGAAATAGATGTAAGATGTCTGATATGAGGAAACACTTCAGGAGATATCCTGACCATCGGATCGACAAAAGTAGAAGGATAGGATAAGCAAGGCCAAAGGCCTGAAATCTCGAAGAGTTGAATTCCCAACAACCATTGTATCATGTTAATCCTTTTCGAGTTAAAGAATGACCATTGGATGAAGTCAAGTAACTTGAGGTTTCTACTTTAGGGAATCTCACCTCAGAGAATTGGAAAGTGGAGAAATCAAATTACCCGAAGTCCCGAAGGCCGAAATGAATAAGGATCGTTAGATCTGGAAAATACATGATGACCATCGGATCAGGATGATGGTCAACTTCGGCACTGACCACTTTGGGGAAATGGAGCTGAGAACATGTAAAATCACCCGAAGGTCGAAGTTTTGAAGTCACAAAGTTAAGACCCGTAGCACTCACATTGAGATCCCATGTCATCAACAGTAACGTCAACAAGGACATGTGGCGTAATAAGATGAGGAAAAATGTCAAGGCCCCATAAGTATTTTAATCATACGTAATCCACGAATCCAGGTGACATGTTGCAACCACTCAGGAAGTGCCACCTCAACAAGTGACGTCAGCAAGTTATGTCACTCTGGGAGTTTTTACTTCGAGAGTTTCACCACCAAAAAATTACCTAAGTCCCAAAGTCCCGAAGGCCAAAGTCCCAAAGTGGACATGAACAGTCTGATCTAAAGAACACTTCGGGAGTGTTCTCGACCGTTGATAAAGTACAATGGAAGGATAGTGTAAGTGGAAGTGTTAACTGACAACAAGCGGTCTCCACCATCTTATGACTTACTTGGCAGGTGATCACTCTGAAGGAAAATGGAGCAACGATTATCCAAACCTATGAAGTCCCAAACTCCTAAAATAAACATGAACCGTTCACTCATCGGGAGATTAAAACGTGATCATTTATTTTGATAAGTGATCAAGCACTCACTTGGCCTAGTGCTTGGTCACCGCCTGTGGTCATATGGAATAAGATGAATAAAGGTAAAAGATAATACATCGCTTAAGTTGATAAGCCTGTGATTTTGTGTTGTCGGTCATATGAAAATTATTTGAAGGAAGCGCCTCTATAGAACTCGGTTTCTTCAATAATTGCAGAGATTTGGGATCGAGTTAAAATATGAAATTGATCCATATCTATGATCAATTTGTGAAAATCCTTCACGGTAAGGTTTGAATAATAACAGAGATTATGGTTAAGTTAAATGAAGAGGTGTGATGGTCCAAATGAAAGGACACAATGCATTATATCTCACACCAGTTTGAATATTATATAAATGAGAAAGAGTGGTGAGAAGAAAGTGTATTTGCAGTTCAGATAAGAAGGTCAAAACAGAAGCATAGTTCAAGAAGAAGAATTGTTGGTTCTAATGCGCATGTCAATGTCTTATTGAAGATCAAGAACAAAAGAAGACAGAACAGTAGTTATGCAATCTAGTATTTGATATAGAAGACCTTTATTGGACTACAGCAGATTCATTAAAGATTAAATCACAGAAGCCAGAGAGCAAGAGATGAATTTTGACTGCAGATAACCAGAAGACCATACAAGCAGAGGTTGCAGCAGACAAGTAGAAAGTACATCAGTTAATGGTTCTAAGAAGACTTGAAAAATTGATAGTATCTTTGTGTGTTTATGAACACCTTGAACAAAGTATATTAAAAGAGTTATAAGTGTTATAACCTACATAAAGGGAGGAAGGGTGGAGCAAAGAAAAAAAAGTCGAAGTCAAAAAGTCAAATATGATAGGACTTGTGTTAATGGATGCATGAATCAAATTCAATGAAGAGAAGAAGTGATTGAATTGCATTATGAAATTAAGGGTGGTTGGGTGGCGCAAGGGAAGGTTGGAGCATGCAGGGGAGTAGGTTTTTCCTTATCAGTTGTAGCTGACTAAATAGGGGGTTGTAACCTCCTACCAGTTGGTGTTGGTGAACATGGGGAGTAGGTGCTTCCTTTTCAGTTGTAGCTGACTAAATAGGGGGTTGTAGCCTCCTTCCAGTTGTAGCTGGTAAATAGGGTGTCGAAGCATCCTTTCAGTGGTAGCTGATAAAATAGGGGGTCGTAGCCTCCTTCCAGTTGTAGCTAGTAAATGGGGTGTGGAAGCATCCCTTCAGTTGTAGCTAAAGAAACTTAGGGACAGTATTTCCATCAAGTTGTAACTTGAAAACAGTTTTGTAAAAGAACAATTTATTAATGAGAAAAGAGATGGTGGTTTTCCCTGTTGGGTTCCACGATAAAATATTATGTTCATAAGGGTTTGTTTTTCATCATAGATTGCTTAATTGAATAATTAATGTGTGTGCTTAATAATGATGGAATTAAGAAGAAAAAGTAGGCAATATTGATTCACCCCCCCTCTCAGTATTGTCGGATATTCCATCACTACTAGACTTCTCTATGATTTTTTTTTTGGAATGTGATTCCTCTGATAAAGGCATCGAAGTAGTCCTCATGCAAGGGGGAAGACCATTGGACTTTACTGGAAAATAACTTTGTGAGTAGAACTTGAGAAAATCCACCTATGAAAAATAAATTATGGCTATCTTACATGCTATTGATATCTAGCATCCCTACATGCTTGGGAAACATTTCCAAAATAAAATGATCATCGCAACCTGAAATACTTCCTAGAGAAAAGGATTTCATCTCCCAAACAAAACAAATGGGTCACCAAAATGTTGGGATATGTTTATGATATAATCTATAATAAGGGAAAGGAATATGTGGTATTATATTCTCTCTCTTGAAAGTAGAGGAAAGGTCCCTCCTTTCACTCTCCATCATAGCAGATTGGTTGAATCAAGTTCATGAAGATTGGTTCACAAGTCCCAAGATTTCCCACCCATTCCAATAACTTCTAATGGCACCCCATCCATCTCATGGCTACACTTGGAACAATTAATATCTTCTATAGAAAGGACATTTATATTTGAGTGAACAACCCACCTTTAAATCAATAGTGTTATCAAATTCCATGCATTTCCAACAATACATCATTCTGAATTATATAAAACATATGAATGGATCAAATGCTTATTTTTTGGGGAAGGAATGAAGGAAATCCACACTTTTTTGAAAGAATGTGACCTTTGTGAATGTCACAAGGGATAAAATAGTGAAAAATCTGTGCAAAATACATGTATGAATTGACATTTCTATGGACTTCATTGTGGGGTTACCCAAATCTAGAAATAAATCCATCATCATGGTTTTGGTTGATCACCTTTCCAAATATGCTCATTTTTGTGCTCTACAATACCCCTTTAAATCTTCCATATTCACTCAAGTAGTCATGGATAATAAATTTAAACTCCATGGTATTTTGTTATATATTGTAATGGACCATGATCCCACTTTCACTAGCAATTTCTGGCAAGAATTGTTTAGGCTTCAAGGCACTCAATTGCATCTTAGAAAAACCTATCACTCCAGACTCATGGTGAAACTAAAGTTGTCAACGAGTGTTTGGAAGTATATTTGAGGTATTTTACTTCAGAACGATAGTCCCAATGGGTTCAGTGGTTACACCTAGAAAAATGGTGGTACAATACAACTTATCATGGCGCCACTCAAATGATCCCCTTTGAGGTTATCTATATTCAAACTCACCCATCAATGTTATCCTACTTATAACGAGTCTCTAAGGTAAAAGAGATTAACAAAACCCTCATATATTAGGCCAACATTATCCACACTCTCAAAGATAATATTATCATGGTTTAAAATAGGATGAAGCAACAAGTTGATCAACATCACTCCAAGAACTATTTTGAATAAGGGGATCAAGTGTTCCTTTGTTTGGGGCCTTATAAGTAGACCTCCCTTAAAGACAACCACCACACCAAAAACTTGATCCAAAGTTTTATGGACCCTATCAGGCCCTCAAATGTATTAGGCAAGTGTCCTCAAATGTATTAGGCAAGTGTCTTACAAATTAGAACTTCCAAGCCACTCAAAACTCCATCCAATCTTTCATATATCCTTCTTAAATAAAGTGGTTCGATCTAATTGTCACTTTTAAACGAGCCTTCTCAAATTGGATGAAGGAGGTTCCATTTGGTTGCAACTTAAGTCCTTCCTTGAAAAAATAGAGCATCATCTCTACTAGGGAACTATCCAGGATGTCTTAATACAATGGAAGGATACATTTCCTAAAGATGTCACATGGGAACGAACAAAGATCGTTCAACAATTCCATCATCTCCAGCCTTGAGGACAAATTTTATTTTTAAGGGGGAGGGCATGATAGGGTCTTAACCTCCCTAACCTCCTAAATAAATAGATAAGTTTCTATGTATTGATATGAATGAAGGCCATCCCTAGCGAATAAGGCCCATGTACTAGTGTGAACGCAATAAATGTAATATGACTTATTAGAAGGTTCCACCTCCTAGAAATTCCCTTCTCTATGTTGTTCCTGGGATAGATGGTAGTATATAAAGTAGAATCAAGTACTATATAAATATGTATAAGCGATGTAATGAGATGTCTTGTGAAGTTTGTTGTATTGGAGCCCTAATCAATTGCAAGTTGCCCCCTCAAATGGGAAAGTGAACATTTATTCCATCAATAAAGGTATAACATTTTGTGCTATTCATGTTCTCTATTTGGTTATTGTGATTACAAACTATCATTTCTACAACAAATTTGGGTACAATTTATTATTAATGCTCTACATATTTCAGTTTACTAATAAAGAACACCACAATCAAATAATCGCCCAATCCCCTCCAAGATTCAGTGGGAGGTAGGAGGTCTTCATCGATGAGGATGGGATTGTAATGAGTTCCCTTTGACCTTGGAAATTCTTCCCGAGTTGTCATCTCATTATTATCACTACCCTGGGATTGTGAGACCACAATGTCAATAACATAGACAACTTTAACCACTGCTTCAAACTCATTATCGAGTAAATCTATTTTTGTGGAGGATGGATTTTTGTTGGAAGCCTTTCTGCCCCACCACATGGGCAATGAAAGATTTTTTCAACCAATATAGTTATGTTAGCATGAATATATTGATATCACCAGTTCAAGAGAAACCATCATCCAAGATCCATCCCCCAAATTCTTCCTAAATTTGTTCTTTTTAAAGCCTTTTTTCTTCCTAATTGAAGTCTCCATTTGGGATATTTATTCTTTGACCTAAGAGAGGAATCTAGAATAGAAGTTACTAGTTTCTACCTTGGCATCCTTCGCAGCCCTAGCGAGCTCCCTCGGGGGGAGAAGTTTTGGATGAGTGTTTTAGACATTCTGGTGGATATCTTTTTACCAATTTCCTTCTCCAAACCCCTGCTAACCCTTTCCATCTTCAGATGCCAAAGAAAAATTAGAGAAAAAAAATATAGGGAGGGAAAGACACGGAGATTGCAACTGATCTATGCCATTAGACAAAATTTTCTCCAAAAATAGGCCTCCTAAAGAAATTATGAAATAATAATATGTGTGTGCCACATCACATTTCCATATAAGTTAGGATAATCTAGAAGTACGAGATGAGAGTTAAAAATTAAAATGGGAAGTTTAGATTCGTGTGCATAGACAATAAATGATAGAAAATATTATGCAATAAATAATTACTAATAAGATATGATATGAAGATAGAATAAATTATATATGATGATAATATACAATATAGTCATAATATAATAATATATTATATGATGATGATGGTTAACGTCCAGTGAGACAAAAATTGGTCTATTGTAGCTTAATAAAAGTAAGAGATTGCTTGGATTGCTTTAAAATGTTATTTCAATGCTTGAAAAGAATTAAGAGAAGCGTTCCAAGATCACTAAATTTTTTATGACTTAGAATGTTAGGAAGGTTGGTATTGTGACAAATATTTTGAAATTGGGATCTAATTTTGGTATATGCAAGGCACTCTAGGAGAAACTGTTTTTCATATTCAATCCTCTTGGTTTCACAAAGATGACAGATTCTTCCTTTCCATGATGTTTTGGGGATTTTCCAACGCCTAGTTTCACTATGCAGCTCATGAGAATTAGTTCTTATTTTAGCAATATTGATTTTGTTTTTTATGCTAGTCAAAATAGAGAGATACTTTCGATCTTCAAGGTTACGGTTAACCACCTCCTTATAATATATTAATTTTCTTTTATCCTCTAATTCTTTATCACAACATAGATTCTCCTTAAATTTAGCTTGTACAATATTTTTAATATCATTGATATTCTACATAATAACTTCTTCTTTTGTTCCCCGATGATTTAGCTAAGACTTGGCATCATTATGCCATCCTCGGTTGAGTCGTTGGTGATTTTCACTAGAGTCTGAAGAAATGTTGGGGAGCCTCTTGTCACCCATGTTATTTATCTTGTTTTTGTACATTAAATACCTAATCATAGTTGTGCTCTCAATGGGGGGAATTCTCGCTTTGATGAGGATGATCGAGTAGGGTGTATTGGCCTTAATTTTGAGATTATAAGTTATAAAATTTGTTTTGATCTTCTCTATATTTCTCTAGGATTCTAGAGAGATACTACATCCCCAAAATTCACATCCATATAAGATAACACGAGTGACAAGAGTCTCACAGAGGAGCTTTTTCTTATACCATAGCCAAAGGTCTGCTAATTTACAATTATTTCCAAGTCCATAATAATATTTTCACCCTCCATTTATCTTTTTCTCAATGCTATAGTTCCAATTAATCTTGTGATGAATATCAATTCCAAGATACTTGTATGAATGAACTTCCTCCAAGATATTGTTGTCATATACAAAATTATCGTAGGTGGTCTTGTTGGATTTATTAATCATAACCTTCATTTTGTCAGTGTTCACAGTCATACCTGTACTAGAGCAGAAGTCCTTGAGGATTCTAAGCTACTTATTAAGGTCATAGGGATTCATTTGCATAAGAACAATATCATTGGCATAGAGAAGAGGGATGATTACTATACCAGCAAGAGTTGGTCCAACAAAACTTGTGCCTTCCAAACAATCTTCTAACTTGTCAATGTAAATGCCAAAAAGGGTAGGGGATAGGGGACAACCTTGCTTGACTCTTATATTGCAATCAATTTCTTCTAACCAACCCTTAACGCTCCTAAACTTGGAAATAACTTTCTCATACAACCTTATCGTAGTAGCTCTCAGCCCAGAGGGAACTTTTAGCTCTTCTAACCTATTCCAAAGGTTGGTCCTAGGCAAAGTGTCAAAAGCTTTCCTAAAGTCAACAAAGAAACAAAGGTGATTAATTTTATTATTGTGACACTCATCTATAATGATCATAAACATAATAAGGTGGTTCATAATTGAATGAAAACCTCATGTAACTCTTTTTTCATAATAAAATCTTAATATAATATGAATTAATAACTATAATATAATATTACTATCAATAAATATAAATACAACAACATTAAAATCTATGTATAATATGATATAAAAATATATTATAAATATTAAATATATAATATAGTCATAATATAATATTAATTAATACATATAATAAAATAGCACTATGAATGCATACATATGAAAAAGTCAATGCTTATTATATCTTATTATAATACAAATATGAATATGAATAAGATATGAAAGTATACATATGAAAAAGTCAATATTTATTATATCTTATTATAATACATATGAATATGAATAAGATATGAAAGTATACATATGAAAAAGTCAATATTTATTATATCTTATTATAATACAAATATGAATATGAATATGCATAGGATAGTATAATATAATATAAAAATATATTATAAATATTAAATATATAATATAGTCATAATATAATATGAATTAATAAATATAATAAAATAGCACTAAGAATGCATACATATGAAAAAGTCAATACTTATTATAATACAAATATGAATATACATAGTATATACTTAGTATAGTTTATTATAATAAAATACAAATGTGAATATGCCAAATATATATGTATTATTGGATATTTTTAGTATGAATTAAAAATGAAAAAAGTCAACCTATACTACCAATAAATATTATAAAAAATTATATAATATTAAATTAATAGTACATTATAACTTTATCACTACTAATTAAATATTATATAATATTATAAATTAATAACTATTTAATATTATATTATTATTATATAATATTATAAATTAATAACTATCTAATATTATATTATTATTATATAATATTATAAATTAATAACTATCTAATATTATATTATTATTAGATAATATAATAATAACAATACATTATTAATATATAATAGATACAACAGAAACACACGTTATTATTGATACATAATAATAATAATAATGTAATAATAAATCAATGATAACTAATTAAATTTTAAATAATAATTATATAATATTACAAATTAACAACTATATGATATAATAATAACAACTATATGATATAATATTATTATTATATAATATAATAATAACAAAACTTTATCCATGTATTATGAAATAATAATGGAAATATAATAAATAAACGATAATAGATATGATATAATAGTCAATTGGGTTTAGCCCAAGTGGTTTGTGATGAGGGGTGTTTTCCTCCCCACCTAAATTAAATTTTCGCAAGTGACATGTTGAGCTCTTAAATGAGTACACTATCGAAAAAAGCCTCGACTTTTTACAAAATCTGGTTTACCCTTAGTACCATCCTCGAAATGAGGGGAAGTGCCAGGTGTGTTTCCCCATGAGTGTTTCCAAGGGTGTAGGGTAGTAGGTGATGGAGTGTATTGTTAAGGCATTCGGTAATGTAAAGTCACCATTCGAAATAGGCTTACCTTGTGTGTCACACAGTCGGATGACACGTACGTTCCCGACTAGTTGTTGAATTCGTTAGTCATAAAAAAATATTGAGTATCTCAAATATATCTAACATATCTAGAAATGATCTCACCAATATATTAACTAAGCTTAGGTGTGCATATGGTTAAATATTGTCAAATATAATCATAACACATAATCATCCTTGAATTTTATATGTCCAACTCAATTATTATGGTTGAGTCAATTCTTTGAAATTCAACAGGCATGGTTTTTCTTATAAGGACAAAATCAACCAGCATGATTTTTCTTATAAAGCCCAATTTTGGAGCAAATTTGCTCTAATTCTTTGCAAGGCCAAGGGGAAAGGGGTGACACCTAACAGACTTCTCACAAAGAGAAATAAACTACCTCAATAGGGGAAAATCCAAGGCAAGCCCGCCCAATTCACTCTTCCAAGTATTTCAAATTGTAGGAGAACCAAAGTGTAGACGTAAAGAAAAATTAAAGTGAGGAGAAAAGGCCACAAAATAAAATAAATAACCAGAAGTTCCAAGACTAAAACGCCATGACCAAGACCACCAAAAAAACACTTCCTATAATTAGCTTATTACCTTCCAATAAAAACCAAAAACCTTTGTTTTTTCCTTCAAAAACATCCTAAAATATTCTAGACCAATGTTCTTTCATGATTTCCCACAACCACCGTCCTATCATTGGTTCATTACACAATACGTCAACCGAACGAGTTGACACAACAATGAACACCCATACCCTACACCTCCACCTTCCTCATATTCATGGCTTATAGTGCATCTCATTTACTACTACGAAACACATAAGAAGTGTCATGATGATAATTTATTTTTAATTATAAAAGAAATTTTTTATTTTTTTTAATTGTCATCAGAGAAAACTGAAAGAGAGACATTATAAAACTAGACTATATTTTAACTTCATTATAATTAAAATTATTTCAATTATAATGATGATGATGATGATGGTTAATGTCCATTAAGACCAAAATTGGTCTATGGACCTTAAGAAAAGTAACAGATTACTTGGATTTCTTTAAAATGTTATTTCGATGTTGGAAGGCATTAAGAGAAGCGTTCCAAATCACTAAAGTTATTTTTATGCTTTCATTTTTAAAAGCATTGTTTTTATTTGTAAATATTAGTAAAAATGTGACCCTTTTAAAAGTATTGTTTTTATTTATAAATATTACTAGAAGTGTGGCCCTTTTCAACCCTTGAATGTGAGGATTGGTATAAAATATTTCCTTTCTCCAAAAATAATTCAAACCTTTCAATTTTAAAAATTTTGAACATATGTTTAAAGATTTTTTTTATTCGAAACTTTAAATAGATACTTATCAGTGTAGATACATCTTAGATCCATATTTTGTTGTTGTTGTTGTTATTATTATCATCATCATCATAATCATCATCTAACATAACATAACACTTCAACATCTCCCCTATTATGGATTGAAGAACATCTAGCTACTCTGAATATATATTTAAACAAATTTTATAAATGAAAAAAAAATAAAATAAAAAAGAAATAAATATTTTATTTAATATATTAAAATAAATTAGTTTCTAAATAATAATTGTCTTTGTAATTTTATGTTTATATTTTTTAAAACATGTTTGATTCATAAATTTTAAATATTATATTTATGCATTTAAAAATATATATATTATATAAATACTTCTTTATTTCTAAATTTATACTATCTTATTAATTACCCACATATATTTCCAAACATGTTTGATTCATATATTTTATGATTCATAGATTTCGAAAATGAAAAAAAAAAAAAAAAAAAACTTGAGCTTGATCATGTCATGTCAATTCAATTGATGATATGTAAAATTGAAGCATTATATTATCAAGTTTTACCTCGCTCACAAGCTCAATAGACTTCACTTACCCAATTTTCTATGGCAGTGGAATGAATTGCCTCTTTCTTTTCTCATTAAAGAAATGAAACCAAAACCTATACTGCCTTGCAAGCTCAATAGAAAATAATTATTTGGAATATAATATGGTAGAAAAAGGGGTATTTCACGAGAGTAGAATATTCTCGCAATAATGTAGTTATCCATCTTCTCTACAATCCTCTTTTTGTCCAGGAAAATTGATGCTTCATGTGATGGTCTAGAAGTATTCCCTCCAAAGACAAGTTTCTTGAAAACATACACAAATTCATTATATACTTCATAAAAATAGTAATTGACTTTTTGTCTCCACAAACTTTGGTACCACATAGTCACTAGATCAATTTTACAGTTTACTCTTTTCCCAATACTCAAACCCTTGAAGATATGGCAGTAAGTAATAGAAAATATCAAGTAGGAGGCCATATAGAATTTTTTGTCCCTTTTAAAATTTGACAATTGTGTAGAAATTTTTGAAGAAACGATTTTTCCCCAATTAAAAATGGCTTCTTCATGAATTGTAAAATACAAAATATAGAGGGCCGACTGAGGGATAGTTGTTGTAGATTCCTGACCTGTGATTCTAGTAAAGAGCCATGCCACCTCTCAATAGGGATTTTTTAATGAATTGATATGAATTCTTTATATATCTTTTGACATTGTTGTAGGATCTTCTAGATATCTATGTAATAGCTCTAATACAATATCCTTTTCTTTTAGAAAGTTCCTCGCTTCCTCTCCCTTGAACATAATAGTCAGCTCTAGTAATTTCAACATTTTCCTAAAAATCGATGGTGCCAAATAAATAGGGGACTCACTTTGGAGTTGGATTGCCCTTCGACTCTAGATGAATTTGTCAGCAAACCAAGAGATTACTTCTTTACAGTTGAAAACTTCTAGTACACAACCATCTAAAGCAATACCTGATGTCCAAATTTTGTTTTCATTTCTCTCTGGCAGAGGAAGTGATGAATAAAACCAATAAGCTCTTGACCAGTGAAAGTTATGGTCTTCTCGGCCAAATAAGTTCAGAGTATCTCCACTGAATTGTTTTATTATGATGGTCATTTTGGTGAATTTTGCGGACTCTCATAAAATTCCTTTGGACGTTGATTTCAAAATGAATCTTTTCTCGGTAATATCAATTAAAAACATTTTTCGATGAAGAATTTAATATGAATTAAATGGAAATTAGCTCGAGAAATCTGCTATTGTTAACAATCTTTTCAAAATTAATTAGCAGTTATCTTTCGTAGGATTTAGCATTAAATGAATCTTGGGACAAGTGACAAAGGAAAAGAATACATCATGACGGGGAAGTGGACATGGAAGAAAGAGGAAACACTAACCCGCAAGTCTGTGAACCCCGAACCCGCGAATCCGTCATGACATGGAAAACGACTAAGTACTTTTATCGATCAGTCGAAAGGACACATAACGAAATTTACAAGACTTGAAGACCCGCAAACCCATGGTTCATTTTAGTGATGGCGGAGAATCAAACTTATGAAAGAGATAAAGGGCCATACCCGCGAGTCCGTTAACCCTCAAACCCGTCATTATGAAAATAGACTTAAAATATGACTAAGTCATGGTGCAATATGTAGATGGCGGAGAAACGAAAGTGTGATTTATGTAACAAAGAACTTTGACAAGGAGACTTGTGAACCCACTATGAAATAAGGAAATTTTTCTAAAGAAAAGAATTATAGTTAGGTCATATACATGTCAACAAAGAGTGATTTGTTGTGTCTCTAAGTGGTGAGTGGGGGGCTCGGGGGTGTTGGGAGGTGGGTTGGGTGGGGAGGGCGGGGGAGGGCGGGGTCGTGCCAGTTGTTAGGATATTTAGACACTTAGGAGTTAGTTAAGATAAACATGGTCTAATGTGTCATTAGGTAAAATTATGTTTCTTTAATATGCATCAGTATGCATTTGTAGTTAGGTAATCCGACGATCACTCTATGTTCCTGACATAGAGTGATTTGATGGTTCATATTCTCCTCCATCTTAATGACTACATTGATTTGTGGCTTAGCACCCGACTGACCCATGATCTCTATTTAAAGAGCATGGAAGGTCATTTTCCAATGATTGATTGTGAGAAACTCTCTTGTAAATATCTATGGAATATTTTTCTTTTGCATTAATAAATTGCTCCAAGTGGCCATGTTGGCTGGGGTCGTGGATGTTTCCCCATAGGAGTTTTACCACGTCAAAACATTAGTGTGTTGATATTTAATCTGGTTGTGTGAGTGGTTACTAAAGGTGTTTGTCCTCTGTTGGAATACTTGTGTTGTCGAACATGGTATTAGAGGGCGTTTGAAGACCTGCTCCCATTGTAGATCAAGATCTTGAAGTCGTGTTGCCACATCTCTAGTTTCTTCCATTTTCCTACATTAATGGAATGAGAGGATTTGTCCACTGCGTTTGAAGCACTTGTTTCAGTTAGGAACACTTTTCATTTCACTTGAAAAGGTTTTTTTTTTCCCAAGATACGACCATTTTAGTCAGATCCGGAGGTACAAATCCTGAATATGCCCTTTATAATTTTTTGTAGAGATAATATTTTGGTTTTCTATTTTTTATTTATGGGTTACTTCTCTTTTCAAACTGCATATGCTTCTTATTTTGCGCTCTATGTGATATCGAAAAATCATAAACATAGCGGAAAATGTGTTCTTATATACGTATTCTCTTTGTCGTGCACTATGTGCAATCTTGGTGAATCAGAAACAAAGGAAAATTTGCATTTTCTGGGTAAGCTAACCAAGATTTAACCCTTGTTGTCATCGAGAAGAGAAAATGTTTTCTTGTGTGATTTTTTTTTTATGAGCACGCTCTCCAAGACTATCTTCCACAACAACAACAACAACAACCCAAATCCTCCTTCTAAACAATATAATATGTTTTGCACTAGCTCACTTGGTTAAAAGTTGTTTTATTAAGTAAGTAAGAGGTCTCCAATTCAAGTATTTTTTTGTTACTTTTTTTTTAAAGCTCATGTATCAATTATAAAGTGCGTTTCAATTAAGTTATAAAAGTGAATCACTATTAAATAACTTTAATATTTTATTTTAAGTTATTTTGCATGCAACTTTCATTTACAAAGTAACTTCATTGTAAAAGTGATTCCTACTTATTCTATAAAAGTGGGTCACTCTATAACTTATTTAAAAGTGAACTTATAGGCACAATTAGGAGGAACATCACCACGTGGACCAACTTCTACTTGCCACATGGCTCTTTGGTTAATGTTTATGCATTTTTTCAAAAGGGCATAACTTTCACATCCGAAGTCTGTTTTCAGTGTTGTTTTTTTTAAACAACCTGTTTTTCGAGATCTTTCCATCAAAACCATCAATTTCATCCTTTTTCTGCATATTTAATATGGAATCTCCTAGTGATATTTTTCTTACCAGTACCAACTACTTCTCATGGAAATCCCATATGGAGGATGTATTAAGAAGTAAATGATTGTATCATATTACCTTGGGGAAAGAACTAGAACCCACTGATGATGAAAATAATGTCAAATGAGAAAGTAAGAATGACGAAGCACGTGGACTGATCGGAATGTCCATCTCTCATGATTTAAGGTTTCACCTTCAAGGAATTGATGAACTTGATGATGTTTGGGAAAATCTTGAATTTGTGTTTGATAAACATAATATTATTCGATCCCACTAGTTGGAGAATCAATTAATGACATTAAGCCCCAATGATTTTCCTTGCATTGAATATTACTTATCTAAGTTCAAAACACTTATACTTTTATGTATAGAATGAAAAATAGATCGAAAGATCGATGCATATATGTTATTCTTGTTAAGCTTGGTAGTGCATATTATGTTTTTGTATCTACCTTTTATACCATCGGAGAAGCTCTAGGGAGTGCTTATAAAAAACCCTCTCTTGAGTCCTTTTGTGATGCTCTGATTCGAGAGTAAGATAAAATTCTACAACTTGGATTGATTAGCACTGCATGTACATCCAAAAAAGCCTTAGTGGCCTAACAAAAAGATAAATCCAAGAATCTGAAGAAGCAACATCCTCGCCACAACATCAAGCAAAATAAGGGTCCTAAATCCTCTCAACCAACTTCCTCTCCTAATGGTGACAAGGAGCAAAATCCAAAAGTAAGAATATTGACAAACATTGCAACTTTTGTGAGAAATATGGTCATGAGGAGTCCAAATGTTTTAAGAATATGGTATCTTTAGAAGAAAAGATGAAGAAGCAGAACATCAATATTCATTCTACTTCTTATTCTTCTTCTCATGGACATGCACTTTCTACTTCTCGTTTCTCCTTCAATGCAACTTCTACTTCTTCTTCTGATAAGTGGCTCATTGATTCTAGAGAATCTTATCGTATGGCTAAGGATAAATCCATATTTTCTTCTCTTAATGAATGTAACACCAACAAAATATTTGTTGGTGGTGATAGATCTCTTAGTGTTGTAGGATTTGAAATAGTTCGTGTAGATAATGATCATTTTAATGATGTATTAAGTGTTCCAAGTCTTTCCTGCAACCTTTTATCAGTGTATCAAATCACTCATTCAGGTGAAGGTAAACACGTAGAGTTTTCACCTCACCAAGTTGTAATCAAGGATCTAAAATATCCTAACCATATTCTTGCAACTGGAAGTGTTGATGATATTACCAGGTTGTACAAGTTTGATAACTTTGGGTCATCATCTTTTCCATCAGTTTATGTTGCTCATAGCGATGACTTGAGCAAAATTTGGCATGAGTAGTTTGGTCATGTAGACTATCGTTCATTGCAACAACTATGTAATCAGCATATGTTGACTGGTCGTCCTCTTGTTTCTTGCAGAGATGGTGTTTGTGCCGGTTTTTTTCTTGGTAAACATCATCGGGAAAATTTTGAAAAACATGCCACTTGGCACACCTCGGTCCCTTTGTAGCTTGTTCACAATGACTTGTGTGGTACACTTTTTTCTCCTTGTTTTTCGGGGTCCAAATATTTCTTAACTTTCATTGATGAATTTTCCAAACACACTTGGGTTTACAAAAACATTATGGACATCAACTTCAAAGGTTAAGAACAGATAATAGAGGTGAATATGTGAACAACTATTTTACAAGTTATTGCACTACACAGGGATAATTGTATGATCCAATCTAAGGGATTAAGTCTAAAGTATTGGGCGGAACCCATTAACTGTGCAAATTACATAGTAAATCACACTCTCACAAAGGCTCTTAAAAATATAATATCGGAAGAAGCATGAAATAAAATTAAACCATATGTAAATCACTTCCATGTATTTGGCAATGTAGCATGGGCTCACATTCCTGATGAGACAATGAAATCTTTACAACTTAAAAGTGAGAAGTGTATTTTTTTTGGTTATTTTGAAGATGTCAAAGGTTACATACTGCTTCAACCTCATTCAAATGAAATTATGATTTGAAGAGATGTTAAATTTGATGAAAACAACTTGTCTTGCGAGCCTAATTCAATCTTTGTGCTTTCTTCGGCCTACGATCCATACTCAGCGTTTGTGCCATCTTATGTTCCTATTTTGGTTTCTTCTTCTTCAGATGATGACGGTGAGGATGAAAAATCACCTTTTCCTGCTCACCTTCCTCCAGATGAGTCCATAGAACATGAACTTGAACCAACACCATTGCTTCCTAGTTGGGTATGCTCAACACGAGAAACAGTTGGTGATATTTTCGATGATCTTTCAAATCAAAATTAGACACGTTCACAGTTCCAAAGAGCCTCTTCTCTTTTGGTTCAAGTTTCAAAGACTATTGATCTAGAGACATTTGTAGAAGCTTCATGTCATCCAGATTTGGCTAAAACAAGGAATGAAGAGTATCATTATTTAATGTAAAACTATACTTGGGATATAGCACCTCTTTCGAAAGGAAGAAAACTTGTCAGATATAAATGGGTCTATAGAACTAATAATGCATCAGATGGAAGTGTCGAAAGACACAAGGCTCAATTAGTTTCCAAAGGGTTCTCTCAAGTTGAAGGAATAAACTATCATGAAACCTTTTCCCTTGTATCCAAAATGAATTCCATCTGCCTTGTTCTAGCCCTTGCTACCTCACATAAATGGAAGGTCCATCAAATGTATGTTAAATCTACCTTATTGCATGGGGATTTTAAAGAACAAATCTATATGGACCAACCTCCTCACTATGTCTAGAATGACTCTAACCTTGTTTGTCACCTTAAGAAATCTCTTTATGGTCTTAAGAAAGTTCCTCGAGCTTGGTATGTCGAAATGGAAAAATATCTTCTTGACACTAACTTTCTTAGATGTCATTCTGACCCCAATGTCTATACCAAGAAAGTAGGTAGCCATCTCATAATAGTTTTTTTATGTTGCTGACCTTATCCTCACTGGTAGTGACCCAAAACTTTTAAACCATGTGAAAACCAATCTTAAGAATAAATTTGAAATGGATGACTTTGGCTATTTACACTATTTCCTTGGCCTCCAAGTTTTGCAAACCAAGGAAAGAATTTGTATTTCCTAGTCTAAGTATGCTTGTGACCTTCTTCATCGCTTTCACATGGAAGATTCAAAATCAACCCATTCTCCCTTCCAATCTAGAGTCAAACTTGTTGCCACATCTACTTCTCTTGAAGTTGATGCCACTTTGTATTGTCAATCAGTTGGTAGCTTCTTATACTTGACTCATACCCATCCTGATATTTCCTTTGTTGTTGGTCTTGTTTCTCTGTATATGCAAACACCTCATTAAATTCATGGGAAAGCAGCTAAAAGAATACTTTGGTATGTACAGGGTATAGTTCAGTTCAAGATACATTATAGCTCAGGGGGACTCCTTTATTTGTTGGTTTCACTAATTCCCATTGGGCCTACGACCCTGATGATTGAAAGTCTATTGCAAGTTATGTTTTCAACCTTGGTTAAAGACCTGTCTCTTGGGCCTGTAAGAAACAACAAGCTATTGTTCTTTCTTCAATAGAAGTAGAGTACTGAGAAACAGTTAATGCAAGTCAAGAAGCCTTGTGGATTTGACAAATCTTTTCTGAGTTTGGATTCCAACAACATCATTTAACCACCATCTGGTGCAACAATTAGAGTGCCATCAAGCTCGCCAAAGATCACGTTAAACATCAATACAACAAACAAATCGAACTACACATGCACTTCATCATAAAGCTCATTCATGATTGAGTTATTGAAGTTCTCTTTTTCCCTACAGAAGATCAAGTTGCAGAAATTTTCACGAAGTATCTTACAGAAGCAAAATTTTCCAAACTTCAATCTATGTTAGGAGTTCAGGAAGTTGTCATTAAAGGGGGATAGACTCTAATTAGTCCTTCCTTCTCCTACTGTGTCTCCTTTTTAAATCCTTCAATCCTATCCCAAGTTGTTCTTAAGGGGGGATGTTAGAATATTTAGACACTTAGGAGTTAGTTAAGATCAAATTGGTCTAATGTCTCGTTAGGTAAAAGTGTGTTTCTTTAATATGCATTATTATGCATTTGTAGTTAGGTAATCCGACAGTCATGATATGTTCCCGACATAGAGTGATCTGACAGTTCATATTCTCCTCGATCTCAACAGCTACATTGATTCGTGGCTTAGCACCCAATTGGTCAATGATCTCTATTTAAAGAGCATGGAGGGTCATTTGTCGATGATCAATTGTGAGAAACTCTCTTGTAAATCTTTCTGTAGTATTTTTCTTTTGTATTAATAAATTTCTCCAAGTGGCCACGTTGGCTAGGGCCGTGGATGTTTCCCGGTAGGGGTTTTACCACTTCAAAACATCGGTATGTTGATCTTTGATCTAGTTGTGTGAGTGGTTACTGAAGGTGTCTGTCCTCTGTTGGAATATTTGTGTTTTCAAACACCAC
>JASDQU010103247.1:253747-274593 GCA_032191745.1 Picea mariana | reverse complement strand
CAATGTTTTTTTTTTTTTTTCATTTTTATGATTTGATGTCCGAAGAAAAATGATGGTGCTATTGATAATATCTCATTTTGATTCAAAGGTTGATTCTAAGATTTCGATATAAGGATATCGATTTTCAAGGTCATGATTTCAAAAAAGTTGTAATTTTAATCCCGAAGAAAAGAGGGGGGTGCTACTGGGAGCACCACGTTTTGATTTAAGGGTTGATTTTAATATTTTTCTTGCAACAATAATAGTTGTTAAGTCCACGGTTTCAAAATAGTTGCAATTTTAACCTTGGAAAATGGTGTTTCTATCAATGCCACTTTCTGATTCGTGGGTTGATTTTAAGGTTGATGTTGACAATATTATGAGGCTACTAACGCCATGGTTGAAAAAGGTGCTAATTTTAACCTTGAAAGAAGAAAGGTGTTACCGGTATCACCACTTTTCAAAATGAAAGTAAAAACATCTATTAAATGCAACCTCTAAAGAATATGAGAACTCTTGAGAGTTCTCATTAAATTGGTAACTATGTTCCTTCCTATTATCTTCAACACCTCACATATTCTCTTCATGATAAAACTTTCATGGGTCAAGCTCTCATAACACTTTGATACCAAATGTGAGTGAACTAAGTGAGCTAAGCATGAAAAATGAACACATTAGAAAAACACGCCTAAGAAACCATATTGTAACATGAAAAGACAACACATTTGATTACACAAGGTTCCTTTAAAAAGGCATACAAATGCAAGAACCACTCAAATAAATCTTTAGTTGGCTTGATATTGTGGACTTAGACCATTGGTTGGGTTAACACACCAAGGGGTAATACAACAATAATGGGTGGCCATTAACCACTCCAATAAGTTTAAGTTGGGGAAGGCCTCACCTGTCTGAAAAGGATATCGTATGAATGCAAGGAATGTCACATGCATTCTGGTCATAGATGGATTAAATTATTTGTTGTAGTGGTCACCATCATTACTTCCCAAGCTAAGAGCTAGTTACAAAGGCTAAGTAATTTTTTTTTTGTGGTGTATGTCATTCTTAATGCAATCTCCACCATATCTTCCAAACCTGAGGTAATAGTTACATCTTATTTGTTTTCACATAATTCTAACCTATTATTTTTCAATTTTACAGTGTGTTTACTTTTCCTTAGGATTTTTCACCTCAATGTAAATTAAAACATTCTATAAACCAATTCTAGTGTTTGTTTTATCAAATGGATTGATTAGACTTCAAAGTTCTACATTGTAGTGGGAACATTTTGTGAGAATGTGACAATTTTCTAATTTTCTTCATTTCAACTTTTTGTCTCTTTCGATTTTTTTAATACCTATTTTTCATGCTTGCTGATTTTTTTGAGTCGTCGATTTTTCTCAAGTTATTTTTATTTTAATTTGTTGACCTTATTGAGTTATTTTGAAGTTCAATTTTTTCAACATTACTACATTATACAGACATAAGTTCTCTAAATAACATTATCTAATCTAATAAAAACCTATGTGTATCTCCAACATTTGTGTTTCTTAACATTATTTGATTGTTTGAGATTGAGAGGAATCCCTCAATTATAACATGGACATGTAGATAAATCAGTGAAGAAAATTAGTTACTTACCATTTTGAGACATTTTCTCTAACCAAACAACATTTGAACACAAATTAAGGGAGGGAGTGTTATGTACTTGTGTAGAGTCTTAAATACAAGTGGTGTTACACCTTGGGTTTGCATAAAAAGAGATTGAGTTGCACATGCCTTCAAGGATGACAACAAAGTTTAGTTTCACTTAGATAAAAAATAATTGAAATGTCAAAAGCATCACAAATTGAACCCTTGAACCCAATTCACACAAGCCTTTCATAGCCCAATTCACAAGGACAAATTGCTTGACATAAAATCTAAAAACAGAGGCAATAGGAAGATGACCTCCCATTTGGATGTCATTGTTGGTTGGCATCCACATTAGACAAAATAATACTTTTTGTTAACAAACAAGTCTTTTGAATCTCAAGTGAAAACATGATAGTGAATTTATTCTCGAGAAGGAAATGTTATTTTTTGCGATATATCAATGGGTTTGTGCTTAAGTTACCTAATGATTTAGGTAAAATCAACATGATAGTTAATTAAGCTCCAATTTTAGTAACATTAAAGTGGATCTTAGCTTACATGATTTGCCTGGTTTACTTGACGGTTAAGAAAATCTTAGTTATTTCAAGTGGAGTTATAAATATTCAATATGTTTTAACTTAGATGAAAATATCGAATTTTGCATGCGACATGTCTTAATATATAATTTTATATTGTAACCAACTCCCCAAATTTGTTATGGACCATAAGAAGTATTACACCCTTGTAAAAAAGGAAACAATAGGTAACTACATCAATAAGGGTTGGAAGCTTTATTTGATAGTTTCACTAGAATTGTCATTTAGTGTCGTGAATATAATTTGGAAAGGTGCTTTACTTTATTATTCTCTTGTTCAACATTGAGAGTTGTTTTACATAAACATGTACAATTTTAAACATATCAATATCATGGTAGATAATTTAGGAAACATGGTCATTAGTTAGTTTCAAGAAATTGCCAATACCTTCTAATGGTAGGAATTTATGCTCCTCCAAATCGTAGAAATGGATTGATTTTGGGAAATCATTGCTGAAGTTTTTGACCTGCAAAACTTTAATTAGAATATATGCTTTGGGGATTTATATGAGATTGAAATTATAATAGATTAGGGTTGTAATAAAATATATCGGGTAGTAGGCTGTGAAAATGTTCATGTTTTTAATGAGAACTTGATCTTATTAAAAGAGTTAGAATGATAAGGGGACCAAATATTTGTATGGTATAATCAACATCATGGTTTCAATTTTCATTCAAAGAGATTGCATAGAGTATATATTTATGATGAGATGAAATTAAACTACAAAACTATAGTTTACAAGGTGATCCTTACAAGGTATTTATTATATCATTATGTAGTGTTTTTGCAACTTTGTTTCAGAATGGATCGTATCAGGGAGGAATAACCCTTTAAGTTTAATGAATAACTTTATGAAAAATACTATAATAAGGAATTAGATGAATGGTGCCAAGGAAGATGTCCAATAAGTTTCCTCGTGATGAGAAATATGGAAGTGGATATGTAAAAAAAAAAAAACATGATTAAAGAATATTTTGCATTGTGGATAAACACACACGAGACTTTATAAGGAATTATTGTCAGACAGTTGGCTTAGGTTGATGGATAGTTGGTATGGATTGTTGGTTGTCATTAATTTCAACCATTGGAGAGTGATATTGTAGATTGATGTCAACTCTTAGTGATTGATGTCGACCCTTGGAGAAAGTCTGGTAGCAAATTCTGATAGCACAAAGGTTTGGGTAATGGACCCAAGGTTGTTTCATGTATAATGGTATGATTTTTAATATATTTGAAGGTAATACTATTCTATATGGATAGTATATGTCATTCCATTTCCGTTGGTATGTAGAACGTCACATAACTCCTCACGGTTAGAGAGTTATGGCCATGAGATGTTGCAGAACCCAGGTTTGGGTAATGGACCCAAGTTTGTTTGATGGATAATGGTATGAGTTTTGATATATTTTTAGGTAAGACTATTCTATATGGATAGTACATGTCATGACATTTCTAGTGGTATGTGGAATGTCACATAACTCCTCACGGTTTGAGAGATATGGCCTTACGAAGTTGGAGGACCCTCATATGTTGGTTTGAAGACCCAAAAGGTCAAAGAAGTCAAAGAGCTTGCAAAGAAGAAATTATTATTTAAATGATAAATTAAAGTGACAAAGTCAAGAAAGATTATTTAAATAATAAATTGAAGTAACAAAATCAAAGAAGATTATTTAAATGATAAAGTGAGGTGACAAAGTCAAGGAGGGATATTTAAATGATAAACTGATGGAGAACTTTTTAATTATGGAAAGTGGTTAACCCTAAAAATGAGTAAAATAGGTTAAGTGACCTAGAAATAAGTTAAGTGACCTAGAAATGGGTTAAGTGACCTAGAAGATGCAGAGTATAAATAAGAGGCAAGGCTCTCTCATTTTACATCACACTTGAGCATATTGAATTTCTATAGGTGACTGAGGTAACCAAAGGATATCTAAGCCAAATTTCAGAGGGAAGGTGAATAAAAGAAGGTCGGAATTCAAGGGAGGATAAATTATTTTGATGATGCTTTCTAAGGTATGTTATTTACAGGTCATCTCACCAATTTCACAATAAAAAAATTTCTAGAATGATTCAGACCGTGAAATTGATAGGACATTGAGGAAACATATCCAAGTATCTGTGGTAAAATATTTAGTTTGTGGGTCATTGCATTTTTTGAGTTCTCGTGAAACTAGTCTAAAACACGTGTTTCGAGTAAAAACGTCATAACTTCTTCATAACAGATCCAAATTTAGTAAGACCAAATGTGTTGGTTAGATTATAGTCTGCAGTAGTTTTTGTAACATTTTCAGATGCATTCAACAAATATTCCATGTGGGGCATGCTCTACAAGGTCTCTCTCTAGAATAAGCCAGAATTCAGCAAGGCATGCCATTTTTTCTATAACTCTTTCTCTGAGAGGTTCCAAGTAGTGACACCTGAAGGAATTGCATAAAACACACTGAAGAAAATTGTGTATCATTTTTAGATCTTTATTCATTACAGGTACATAGTTATGATTATTTCAAGTTAGGGTTGTTGACCAATCCAAAACTAGTCATGTGAGACTAAAGAAAAGTTTGATAAAAATGCTAGTCTCTTGTTGTTAAAGTTAAGGAAGGTTTGGAGGTATGTGATCATATACACCAGGTCTATTACAGAGTTATAAATCATATTTGGATGATTATATTGATGAGGGATTTTGGTTGAGGTACATGTCGAGTACATGGTTGAGACAAGTAGTTGATGAGTTGGCACATACATGAGGTGTATAGTTGATGATGTTGGTACATTTTGATGAGTCATAGTTGATGAGTAGTCAATACATGATTGGTACATACTTGGTACATTTTTGGAGGCACTCATTAGTTGTATTGTTGACACGTGATTTATGAATGATGTAGCATACTTGTATTATTAGAAACACATATTGATCTTGGTGAGTAGATCTGATTTGGTTGATAAGATTGATGAGACAAATTGTTGTGATAGGTTGTTTGGACAAGTTGTTGTGACAGGTTAGTTGTACAGGTTTGGTGCATGGTTGATGCACTTGTTCATGGTACAAGTTGAGGTACATGTTGGTGCATGGTTGATGCACTTGTTTATGGTACAGGTTGATTACAGGTTGTTTGGTATAGGTTGGTGCATGGTTGATGCACTTTTTTATGGTACAGGTTGATGCATGGTTGATGCATGGTTCAGGTTATTAGTACAGGTTATTTGGTGCAGTTTGATTGGTACAAGTTTACAGCAATATATCTCACAGTGATAGTGTGACAGTGGTTCCATCATTCTACTTATACATCAGGGTGGTTGTATGGGTCAGGGACAGGTGGTTGCAGCCACCTTCCAGTTGTAGCAAGAGAACAAAGGTGGTTGTAGCCTCCTTCTGATTGTAGCCAGAGAATTGGGGAGTTGGATATTCCCTCAGGTTGTAGCCTGAGAAACTTGGGGGTTGGAGCCTCCTTCCAATTGCAGCTGGAAAACAAAGCAAGTTGGTGCTTCCAATGAATGTAATTCTTCAAGACATATAAGAAAAATCATTCTGTGGTTTTATCCTGCTTTGGATTTCCACATAAAACATTGGTGTATTGTGTATGTGTATGATTGTTCATTGCTTATTTACTCTGCAGTTATTGGATGATAATGATACATTAATATAACACTTGGATTATATAGTTTTTTTTTAACAATAGCGAGTAGTTTTTTTATTTAATAAAAAACAGTGGCTGAGCCACATAAGGTTTACATCTTAAAATCCTGAAAGTAAAGCAGATATTTCCTTGAACCAAAAAACTAACAGCCTGTAGTGACACATCAGGCGTATACAGTCTTGCGTTGGAGTTAACACCTAACAGCAACCAAACGCTGGAATCCAGAGTCCGAGCAACTTAATTAACAACAGCAGATGTCGTCATCTGATCTCCCTTGCACCTATGATGCCCTTCAGAAAGCTTATGCACCTCAGTCCCTTCCTTGAGGATCCTGGCATGCAGAGTGTCTTTTATCTCAGGCATCCTAGTTTCATTCTCCTCCAGACGATTTCCCTCACGCTCCTCTGGCTTGTGAAGAGATTGGCCACGACGGCAGACCCTTCTACGGATATTTGTAATCCCATCCTCCATCCCTACCCATGAGTCCTGAGAGGAGGAACTGAAGCCTTCGGAGGGAGCCATATAATCGCTCAATCCATTGCTCAGCAACCTATGCAAATGTATTAACAGATTCCACCTGAAAAGTATCCATTCCACGTTCAGAACTCCCCCAAGAGAGCTAAGATCGCTCCTGAGATCATTTGAGGCAATGCGCCTAGGGAAAAAGACACAGACTAAGAGCATTATTGAGTTTAAGAGATCCCTTGCTTAGGTAGACGGCTTCATTAGCAGCTTGATCCGCTATTCCGTTATGAGCACGAAGAACATGGTAAAAGACAATATCACTGAACTTTGGTAGCAGAGCTAGAATGTGTTTCATCACTTGCTTCAGGTGACAGGAGGGCAGAATATTTCGAGTGATGACCTCTTGAATGATCAATCTAGAGTCCCCCACAACCGTTAGATCAGTAATTCCCATATGCGAGGCTTGGTTCAACCCTTGCCATAACGCAAGAGCCTCCGCCACATTATTGGTTTCCATTCCTAAGCCCCGGGAAAACTTCCAAATCAAATTTCCTCCAGGATCAAAAAGCCCCCCTCCTCCTCCTGCCTTCCCTGGATTCCCTTTTGAAGCACCGTCAAAAACCAGCAGGTGTCTTCCTACTTTTTTTTTTCCAGATCAGGAATTCAGTGCTATTCTTTCTGATTTCCCAAGCCTGCAACTTGGGGTCTTGGCCTGACTCGGAGAGTTTACCTGGGTTCAAGGGGAGGAACCAAGATTCTTCCAAGGAATTGAGAGGGGAACAAATGAATTTAGCAGGCTGAGAGCATAGAAAGTCACCCATCAGAGCTTTAATTTTGACCTCTACCTGAGGGGGGCTAGAGCAGACACCTTGGAAAATCCTATTATTTCGTTCAAGACAAAGTTTCCATCATATAAATTTTGGCAGAATCAACCATGAGAGTCCTAAAAAGTCCTTCGAATGAGAGGAAACAGGGGAGGTAAGAGCCCAATTACTGAAAAGAGAGGAGACCTCTTCAAACTGCAAAGAAATTGACCAAGGGGAGGTCATAAGGCCCCAGACTTCTTGGGCGAAGGGGCAAGAGAGAAAAAGATGGGAGGTCGTCTCTTCATTAGCCAAACAGAGAGGACTTCGGGAAGGGCCTTCCCAGCCTTTCCGACGCAGAACTTCGGCTGTAAGAGCACTATTGTGAGCCAATAACCAAGTAAAATGATCAACTTTGGGAAGGGATTTACTAGACCAGACAAACTTCCAGACCCCTGGAGAAGAGGGCGCATGGGGGATAGCCTTGATGCATTTGTACCCTTCAGCTACTGAATAAAACCCGGATTTGGATCCCCAACATATAGAATCCTTCATATGATTATCTATAGGAGATTTCCCCTGCAAACAATGGAAGAGAAATGCCTGTTCGTTTAATAAATGAGACGGAAAGTCCAGTATTTCCCATCCTACCCATAGTTGTTTGTCATCCGAAGTCCATATAGAAATGGCTGATAACGTAGTTTTCCCGGTACTTGAGAGGTGTCTCTTTATCCCTTCCATTCCTTCCAAGGTCCCAAGTGGGGGATGTCCGAGGATGGAGTCTTCCCAAATCCTGATTTTCTTACCATTTCCCGGAGACCAAGTAAGAGCTTGAGAGAAGAAGGTCAAAGATTTCGAACAAAGGGAGAACAAGGGAGACCCCTTAACCACTTTCGGACTCTTATCCAAACATCAAAGTCTTGATCCGGAAAAATATTTCTTCCAGAGCGCCTGCTTACTCCAGGTTGAATTCCCGGTGGCCATATTCCATAGTAGCTTTGCTCCCAGTGCTAAATTTTGAGCACGAAGGTCTCGAAGCTGCAGCCCACCTTCCAACAAGGGAGCTGTGACCTTTGTCCAATTAACCAGAGGGAGTCTATTTTCATTATGCTTCCCCCCTTTCCACAGGAATCTCTGCAGGAGCACTTCAATTTTTCCAAGAACTGTACTTGGGGCTAGAAGAAGAGAGCCTTGAAAGACTGGCATACTAGATAGAACGGATTTAAGGAGCACAGTTTTCCCTTCTAAGTTCAGCCAAGATGCTCCCCATGCTTTGATTTTTGCTTGCAGCTTTTCAATCAACGGGCCCCAACTGGAGACTTTCGGTTTTGCATTGAAGATTGGGATTCCTAAATAAGTGAAATATGTCCATAGGTAATTACCTTCAATTTTCAGAATTCGAGGCAGATTATGCAATTCAATCAGGGAGCAATTCCAACTATATATTTTGCTCTTGGAATAGTTAATTAGGCTTCCCAAAGCATCTTGATAGTCATCCAGAACCGATTTGAACTTTTTTGCCACATTTGGGCTCGCTCCAAGGAGAAGAGTGTCGTCAACAAACTGAGTGTGATTAACTTCTTTGACCCCTTTAACGATCCTTAGTCCTAGAAGATCTTGATGGGTTCTACTGTGTTCCAATTGAAAGCTAAGAGCGGTGGCTTGAATAGCATACAACAAGGGAGAAAGGGGACACCCTTGGCACAGACCCTGTGAGGCCTGAAAAATTTCAGCTGCTCTTCCATTTACCAGGGGGGCGATCCAGGGCGCGCTTATACAAGCTTTAACCCAAGAGAGAACTCCAGGTTCAAATCCAAATCTTCTCATTACCTGAAACAAAAAGGCATGTCGAACCCTGTCAAAGGTGTTAGTCAAATCTAATTTAATTACCATACCTTTCTCCTTTCTGTTGATGCTGGAGTGAATAGCTTCCTGAACAAGGACAATATTGTCAGAAATATGCCTTCCTTGGATAAATCCTCCCTGGTTCTCGGGAATAATGCCCGGCAAAACAGATTTCAGCCTATTGGCTAGAACCTTCGTGATGACTTTATATCCAATGTTGCATAGGGAAATCGGACGAAATCTTGCGAAGGATGAAGCTCCTTTTTCCTTAGGAATGAGAGCAAGAAAAGAGGAATTAGTTCCTCCTCCAATTTTATTGCATGATTGAGACTTCTTGACCATTTTTAGAAGATCCCTGTGGATGATGGTCCAACAAGAGGTGAGAAACCAGGCAGTAAACCCGTCTGGCCCGGGTGCTTTATCGGGGCTCATACATTCAACAGCAGATTTGACTTCTTCCAGAGAGACAGGGTGCTAAGCAGAGCATTGGAATGGGCTGAAACTAGAGAAGGGATATGATCTAAAATTTCCATATTGCTGAGATTTAATTCAAGAGATGACTCCAAATATATCTCCTTAAAGTGGTTATGAGCTGCTTTTTTAATTTCATCAAAGGCAGTGAGCTGATTTCCCAAATGTTCAATCTTAGGAACAGAATTAAAATTCTTTCTTATCTCAGCCTGTTTGTGAAAAAACTTGGTATTTCTGTCCCCGTCATGCAGCCAATGGTTTCTTGATTTGATTTTCCAGTAACTTTCTTCGAGTTTGCAGGCATCATGCAGCTTATTGTGAAGAAGTAATTCTTTATCCTTCGTAGGTTGGTCCAGATAACCTTTCGATCTGAAATGAAAATCTTCGTATTCCTTCTCAGCTTCAAGCCTTTGCTGCTTTGGCGTCTTATGCTGTTTAGCCCAATCTTTCAAAGATTTTTTCAAGATTCGTAGCTTTTCTTCCCATACATGGAAAGCTGACCCTCTAACAATAATGTGCCAGGCTAGAGCTACAATGTCATAGAAACCGTCCATAGAGATCCAAGAGGGATTGAATCTAAAAGGTATAGGCCCCATATTTTTATCTTTGACAAAGGAGAGTGCTATAGGCTTATGATCAGAAGCGCTAAAAGATATAATAGAAGAAACAGGATCCATCCCTTGGAGATGAAGGGACTATTGGACCAAAAACCGATCAAGATGGGCAGCAATATGTCATGGGCCCAGCCTTTTATTTGTCCAAGTGTAAATCCCTTTAGCAGGCTTAATATCCTCCAGATCCCAATTAGCTATAAGATCTTCAACCCACTCCCTAGATGGATCTCTAATCACATTTCCTCCTCTTTTTTCCAAGGCGGAAAGGGTTAAGTTAAGATCACCTACAACTATATAATTATCGAGATGAGAGTTTACAATATGATCGTTTAGGGAATTCCAACAATATTGCTTCTCGGAGAGAGCTATAGGAGCATACACATTAAAAATACTTAACCGGAGATTAGATTCTTTAAATAGAATTTCAGTAAAAATCCAATGAATATTTGTTACCGAGCTTACTAATTCAACCTTAGAGGGGTCCCAGAGCGTTTCCAAACCTCCTGACGCTCCTCGCGAACTGACCGCTATACATTGTGTATTAAACCAGAATCAATGAGCAACCTGGAGGAAAGACTGCTCTTCCATTTTTGTCTCCTGGATAAGGAGGATATGGGGCATCGATATTCTGATAAGATCTTTCATAGATAACGTTTTCGATTTGCTTCCTATCCCCCTACAGTTCCAGGAGATGATATGCATTATTTACCTTTTGGATTGGACGTTGCCCCTGTCGCAGCATTTCCCTAATGTCTGGTATTTCTGGAATTCAGGTGTTTTTCAATAGTAGATTGCACTCCAGCTAGCTTATCTCGATAAGCAGTTGTTTCCCTTCTTTCTTTGTCTATTTTCCTTCCTCTCTTATCCTTCTTAATCGACTTCGTTTGATCTATGTCCTCTTCTTCCGTATCATCCTCCTCTGATCCTTCTTCAGATGCCATTTCCACATGAGGGTCCTCCTTATCTTGCTGATCTAAGGATTTCTCATTCATGGTTCCTTTATCTTGAGATCCTTCATCCAGAGGATTGGCAGATGATGGAGGTATTTCTCCTTCTTCAATCGCATTGTCTGGTGGTTCTTGTTCTTCAAGGGCTGTAAAGCTATTCCCGAATTTTGAAATCTGGATTTCCTTCTGATTTTTAGAGGACTTAGGATCCTTCGAAGGAGGAGCGTTTGCCTGGGGTTCAGAGACCTTAGAGCCCTTTCTTCTTGGGTTTGCCTTATGTTTCTTCATTTGTTTCCAGCCTTCCTCCGACCCTTTCCCTGCCTCTGGCTCCTGTAATTTGGGGCAGTGCCTTTGAAAGTGCCCGTATTCATGGCAGTGCCTACACTTAAAGGGCAGTTGTTCGTAGTCCAGTTGCTGGTAATGCTGCCATCCTTTAACCGTAAGCTTGATTGCCTCTAGTAAACCTGCCTCCAAATCTACTTCAACATAGATTCGGGAAAAGGAATACTGTCCTTTAAGGTCAGCTTGATCAATATATTTACCAAGCCCATTTCCTATGGCTCTGAGAGATTCCTCTCCCCAACAGTGCATGGGGAGGTTTGGTAAACGAACCCAAACTGGTACCACTTTGGGCATATCCTTATTCGAGTCAAAATCAGGGGTCCATCTATTCAGATAGAGCCCCTGTGGACCCATAAAGTAAGGACCACTTCGGAAAATCAGATCCCTGTCGAATTTCGAGACAAAATCGAACAGAAAGTACCCTCGTCTGATCGCATAGCATGAGACTCCTTGGGATATCAGAGGTCTCCCGTTATTCTGAACCCAGACGTCAGTGGAACGGGGAGTCGGACAGAGACCAGTAAATTGTCCTATTAGGGAACGATCCGCCAAAGATACAGCCAACTGGATAGGTTTCTCCGATGGCAAAGCGATTTCTGGAATGGCATCTAATTTTTTAACAAATTTCGGCGGTGGGTCAGAGACTTTCTTCTTTCCATGGGCATTCACCAGGCGGGCGAAGGAAGCTTCTTCAGCGGACGGAGGGGGAGGAGCCGTCGCTCCTCCTCCAGTAGAGCTCATCTCCGCGGACTTCAGCTCAAACCCTAGCAGAGTTCACCTCGAGTTCGAGTTCCAAAGGGGAAAAGGTTTTCCGTTACCTTGGATTATATAGTTAAAAAGGATTAAATTGATCTATTACTGATTCAGCCCCCCTCTCAGTAATCCAACAATTATAGCTAAAGGATATTTCAAAACTTAGATCAAGGGTGGGGTGTACAAGATGGTACTGAACTTTGAAAGAAAGGGAAAGTTTAGTAAACTTCTAACTTGAACTATAAACCATGATGAGAAGAAGAAAGATAGAAATAGTCCAAGATAAATTGAGACAAATCTATAGATAAAAATAGGTAATTCTTCAAAATAATAATTAAAGAAATGATATTTTATTTATTGTCCAAGGAATGAAACTAATTAACTTTTTTTGGATCAATAAAAAATTAGGAAAGAAATCTAAGACTGCTATGAGGAGTTATGGCATACTCAAGGTTACAATTAATTAAGGGAGCTAGCTTCAAATATTAGCATTGTAAATAGACTCTGTTATTGCAGGAAAGGGTTAACCTCAATCAAGTACTAGAATAAGGACCATTAGTAGAAGTTAAGGAAGTTATAAAAAACCTCCCCAATAATAAGGTGCATGAATCAAATCGCATCATCACTAAATTATTTTGATTTATACATCAAAATCAATGTCGCTTTTAAAAGAAATAAAAAATAAAAGGATAAATAATCTTATTAGTGTGCATTTAAACTAATTTGACTTGTTAGATATGTGTTAATCCCTTTTGTTGAAAAGGGGAAAGTATTTATACATCAGTCAATCAATGTGGTTCCTAAAGGACAAATTATAGATTTAAGGAACTAAAAGCCAATTTTTCTATGCAATGTCAGATACAAAGTTGTGGATAAGGTCTTGCTTAAAAGTTCAAGTTTGTTTATTAAAAACTTGGTTTCGAGTTACCAAATAGGTTTTATACAAGCAAGGAGTACTCCTGATTATATAGAGAGCCCTTCCATACCATATGAAGTAGAATTCTAACAAAGTTTTCGAAAATTTTGATTGCTATCAATGCAATTTTTTGGCATAATATCTTATGGATTACCACCCCATTTTGTTGGTTTTAACCAATGGAGAGTTGATTTTTCAACATCCAGAAGGATTAGACATGGATGTATGCTCTTCCTCTTTCTTTATATTGGTTGATGAGGGTTTATGTTTCAAATTAGACTAGTTTAAGATGGATTTTAGGAGTGGAAATAACTGGACATTTGAAAATCACTCATCAAGTGTTTGTTGATGATCCTATTTTCATGAAAGAATCAAATATTTGGGGGGAAAAGTGATGCAATATCATTGTGATTTTTTTGGAAAAGTGTATGGGGAAACTATCAATCGACAAAAGTATAAATTGTTAATTGATTATTGTTCATGTTTGTTGTAAATTGTCATGCATATTACACTAGACAATTCGTCACAACAGATCTTGCAAGTTTTCTCCTTGGACAGATCTTGCAAGTTACGACAAAATACTACAATGTTATCCTCTATTATGAAATGTTTACATAGGATTAAAATTTAACATTATAATTGTAATGTTGAAATACTAAAATAAACAAAGAATTTAAAAAAAACAAAAATATAAAATGACCACACCATCCACACAATGAACATGAGATGTACCCTAAGAAACCCAATATGGGAAGACCGATTAAAAGGTGAGGACTATGCCTTGCCCTTTCCTTAGATATACAACACAAATACATAGAAAGATGGACTCACCATGGAGTTACAATAGACATTGTTACTTGAATGGATAATAGAGGGCCTTCCTTTTTTATGCTCATAATATCCCACTCCTTTTCTTTTCTCATCTATGGAATAACAATAAACACCATAGGAACAAAATACCTTCCTTTCCTTGTCGCTTGGTATTTAATATGTCTTGATCATTGCTTAGGATTAGGGTTAGGGTATTTGCATTCCTCAACTTCCAATTATGATTAGTGTTTTGGACCCTCTAGAATATTCTTAAAAGTCCACATGTGACTAGCTCCACATGTGTGAGTAATGGGAGCTCATGTGACATCCACTTGGCACCGTGGTGGTCAAAACATAGGTCAATTTGTAGGGGGTATAACTTCCTCATATGGACTTCAATTAAAGTAAGCTTTGGAAAGTTGGAAATCTCTTTATGAGTAGAAATGTGTAGGAGGGTTGATGTCTTTTCACACAAAGTTTAGACCAAAAAATGACCATTTAATGATCAAAACAAGCACCAGAAGTTTTAGGACCCTAAATCACCAAAATAGATCTACCCCTAAAATGGGCCCCATAAGTCCATGGTTCAAATCCCCCCCTGGAAAGTACCAAAACATGTGACAAATTATATAGTGATCCATTTTGAATAATTTGTTATAAAAAACTAAAATAAGGCTTAGGTGTAGATAGACTAAATTAGAAGTTTGTTTTCATTTTTAGGAAAAATATGAAGGACTTGGATGCTTAAATTTCTTAATTTATCAAGAAGGGTTATGTTGAATTCTACCTTGAATAAGTCCAAATTATATTTTCTCAATATTACATTATCTTCAAGTCTACTAAAAGGATGATCAAAATTTCCTCGACCATCTTTTGTCTTTTCATAACCAACAAATATATGACTTATAGATGGGTCAATTTGTAACCTTTTGTGCACATATAGATAAAGTAAGGATGGATTTGAGAGACTTTGTCGGTTTTTGAATTTAAAGAGTTAAAACATGATTTCAAATCAATTCTAGCAATGAATACTTATTGGTAAATATCTTGATATTCAACCCTTGAAGAGGCTTATGTTCCTTAGTATGAATGTAAGTATAGGTATTTTCATTTGTGAACTAATGTGGTTGACATGGGAGAAAGTAGTTCCTCGCATTTCCCATAACCTAGTGAAAGAGAGCACTATTTGTAATTTTCAGGAGGATCCGCATAAATGACATAGGAAAGGTCCTTACAGGAAGTCAAGAATAGAGAAATTACATTTTTTACATATGAAAGGAGTAATGTATTTCAATTATTAACAATATAGAACCCGTAACTATATTTGTAAGGATTTGAGTACATTGAGGAAGATGATGACAAACCAAAAGTCCTTAACTTAATTGAACAAATCATTATGGGGGTAATTTCCTTTATCTTCCTTCTCATATAGACATTTGAATTTACAATGTTAGGTCCTCCTCCATAGATACAAAACCATAGAGTATGCATAAAATCTATAAATCTTAAAGCTATATATTTTAATATATACTCGGTATTATAAAAACAACATAAATTCTTGTGATAGAGCAAATCTATTGTTTGAAAAAAGATGGTGTTTGGAGGGTTTTATATAAATAAACTTGACTTACAACCCAAAACAAAACTTGTGTTAGGTCCTCATTTTCTTACTATATGACGAGGAAAGAAAAATAAATCTTGCAACCATAAATCACAAGTCCAAAGACCATAAGTAAGTAACCATTAGGTTAATCAAAAGAGAACTAGAGACAAAATGAGAAAACCTTCCAACACTAGAAGTTATCACTAGGACTTGAAAAATTATGGGGTCATTCATTGCCATATTCATCGTTGGTCCAGAATGGATCACTATATAAAATGTCATTTTTTTGGTAGTTTTTGAGTGGAAAAAACATGAGTTATTAACTTATTGGGCCCATTTTAGGTATAGGTCCTATTTTGGTGACTTGGGGTCTTGAAACTTTTGAAGCCCATTTGGGGTATTAAATGACTTTTTTGGGGTCAAAACTTTGCAAACCAAGTTTGCATGTTTTCAACAATGTTCTACATATTGAGATCTTTGCAATGGCATAAAGGTCACCTCAATTAGAGTTTGTATGAGGAAGTTATGCCTCCTACAATTTAACTTATGCTTTTGACCACCATGGTACATTGAGTGGATGCCACATCAATTCCCATTACTCACATGTGGAGCTACACACATTTATTTTCAAGAAGACTCTAGAGGGTCCAAAACCCTAACCCTAATTGAGTGTTGAGGCATGTAAAAAACCTAACCCTAACACTATATTTTTATTAGGGTTAAACAATGATTTGTTAGGAAATGGGTTACATTCTTGTTGTATTGATTTATGGCTCCATAGTTGAGTAGACCAAAGGAGTGGGATGTATTGAATAGAAAAGAAGAAGTATAAGACCTTGTGGTATCCTTTCAGTTCATAAAGTCTATGGAAACTCCATAGTGAGTTCATATTTCAATTGTTTATGCATATCATATTTGAGAAGAAAAGAGCAAGGCATAGTCCTCACCTTCTAGCTGAGTTTTCCCATATCGGTTTCCTAGGGTATATCATGTGTTCATCATGTGGTTGGTGTGGTGTTTATTGCTTTAAGCTTCTTTTAATTCATTCTCAATTAGTTTTAGTGATTTGTGCACTATGCTTGTAATATTAAGTTATCATGAGGAAACTTCTTGGACTTCTTTCTTGGCACCATGAAGTTTACTTTTTTTTTAGTCTCTTCCCCATCTTCGAGTCTCGTCACTACTCAATGAATGCCATCTCCTCAACTGATGTCATCAAGACAAACTCTCCTCTATAAGTTATACAAAGTGTTCCCAAGTGTTGGATGTTCTTGACCTATGATGGCTTCGATACTTCAACTCTGTTGTTTGTGTTTAATGTACATTGTATCCTCTCAAGTTTCGAATTGGTTGGGTGATCATTCCAACTGTCGTTTTCATCGCTAGAGAATGCACATCTCCACATCCGACAAACTCTTTTTTGTCTACCTCATTGTCATCTCATCCAACTCTTCTTGGTCTTGTTGAGTCACCCATTGTAGTCTCAACCTATTCATCTCACTTAGCCAAACCCCTTTGATTCTATACAAGGTCCTACCCCTCGTTGTAATTTTCAAAGTCACCTCCACAACTCATCTGTTGTTTCACAACTTTCTTACTTGAGTATTTCGATGAAACCTCCATTATGCATAACCATCTATGTTGCTTTCTCTCGGAAACGCACCCCTGTCTTTTTTGTTTAGTAGGCAGAGTGTATCCAATAGCCACCACCAAGGCTATTGGAATACATCATGTATGACTTGTGCTATGTGCACAAGTATTGCATCACCAAACAAAATTCCTTCAGTGTGCATCCCAACTTCTCAATTCATTCTATAGTGAGTTGGAATTCATATATCCCCATGGCCTTCCTACAAAATTTCACGATCGTTGTTGGTTGTTGGTTGTTGGTCTTCAACTCCTACCTCTTCCACATCTGTCTCCAAGTTTGGTTGAGTAAGTGCCTCCATGCACTATCTTGGATCAACTCTTGGAGTCTCTCCAGTGGGTAAATATGCTACCTGATCCTCCACAGTGTCCATAACATAATATTGATGATTATTCACTTGGTGATGTTCCCCCTTCTCTATGGCAAGTGAAGAGTCCAACTCTCTCTTACACTCACCTTCATGGTTTTTCGGTTCCTCAATCAACCAACCTTCCCCATGGCTATCTACACCGAAATCTTCATCACTGACATTTGTTACTATTCTTGCCCCAAACTACTCATATATGTTATGGTGTAGATGACTTCTCGTTGTTGTGTCATGTTGCAAGGCTTATCTATGCTCCCACTGAATCCTTCTACCAACTCGATCACAAAGATCCTATTGGTCCTCCTAAGCTTCATTTCCATCGTTAGGGGTGTGATTGGTGTTCTAGCCTCATCCAAGAATACTAAGTAACTTTCATAAATTAGTGGAGTTTATTTGGCAAGTCTGAGTAATTCTAAGCCCAAGATCATCGCATGATATTCCAATGGATCTACCAACATATACATGTTTCCAAACTACTCCCTAACTCTCAATGGTGTTGAACGAGAAATCCCTATCACCGAAATCGTTTATGACTTCAACACTTTATGTGTTCCAATGCAACTCTTAGATTTGCGATAAAGAGACTTTGTGTCTCATTCACTCAAAAAACTGTGTGTTTCCCTTGTATCAACCAAGGCCTCCATCCTCAGCCCACTTACCATTGTGTCCACAAATAAGAGTCCTTCAACTACTTCACTTTATGAAAAATTTCATTGAGATCTTGTCTTGAACTCTTGGATGCGCTCCACCAACATTTCCATGACTTCGTTCATCTCTTTCGTCGGTTTCTGCACTTGAATCACCTCTACCAAGGGTTCTCACTCCTCTATTGTTGGTGTGATTCGAGCCTCCTCCTCAACCAACAGAGCCAATTTCCCTTGCATTGGAAAATTCCTCATAAAATGATTTTGTGAATAGAGGTAACACTCAATCAACCTACCTTTCCTCATGAGTGGTCTGGTCCGATCCTTTGTTGTTGCATTTCCTTCATGTTGGATGATCTCCTCCCTAAGTGCTCCCAACATAGCCAATGAAAAATTCCTAGTCCTCCTCATCAAGTCCTTCAACTTGTTGATATTAGACTTTGTTTATGCATCAAATTCATCCATCCTCTCCAAAGCATCTTGGATTTTCTTGAATTGTTGAGTTACATTGTCTCTCTTGACCTTCCAAGCTTCATTACATGCACCATCCATTTCGCATTTCGTTGCTTGACCCTTGTCACTTGGTCTTCTCAATATTTTTTTGTGACTCCTTCACATTGTGCCAAGTCATCAATGAGTCATGCCATTGTCTACACATCCAAGTGCTCGATTCACCCTCACAAAGTTCTCCCATGGTTTACATATTCCCGTAGGATTGTGCTCAAATCACTTGTGCTGGAACAAGCCATTTTGTTGAACCGTTCACCAAGGTTTTCACCCAACTTCCTTTGTGTTCAACTCTACGATAAGTTCTTGCGACAATATTGCATTCCTCCGCCTTGACCAAGTGCTCAATTCACCCTCAGAATTATGTGCTTGACCTACTCAAGGAGTGCGCCTAGGTTTATTCATGAGTCATGAATTTGTCTGCAACTTGACCCTTCACTTTTGTCACAAACCACGAAGTTTGCGCTTAGGTTGCCTCTGCAACGGGTCAGTTCATCGAACCTTCACCCACCTATGCCCAAATTGTTCCTCAATAAGTGAAACCCTTCCCCACCACTATTCTGGATGTAGTAGTGGTGAAGAGCACCAAAATATTTCTCAATTTTTATCTAATACCATGTATCGTCGAGATAGTGGTGAAGAGCTCACCGACCCTTCTTCAAAATATGCAATGAACCGACTCTGGTACTACCTGTCACAACCCCACAGGACACCTAATCAAATCTTACGATCATTCACCTCTTGAAGGTGTGTGACACCACAATGGTTCTTACTTGGTTGCTTGGCACACCAAGAATACTTCGTCTGGACTATGCCTCTTCACCTAGAGCATACCCATACTCTGTTCTAGTCTACCAATGAGTCACACTCCTACTCTAGTGCAACTCTTGTATACTTAGACAATTGCTAACAATTTAACACTTAGTCTTAAATAATAATACATTCCATGAGCATGAGAAACCAAGAGAAGGATTGTGAAACAAATGAATACAAACAAATAAATAGTGTGTGTGGCACGAACCATGCCTAACACCCAGCTAAGTCTTTGTCATTGTGAAACAATTATAATATGAGCATTATTGGCTCGGTTTACAAATTCGATAGAGTCATACCCTCACCTCACCAAGAAACTCATAAATAGATTTGTCACATGAAGACTCTCTTCCGCAACCTTCTGAGGTGCACCTCAGATGTGCCCACAACCACAAACTTGTTGTCCCTTCGTTTCTGCAGACTTTCACCAGGATGACATAGATTTCGGTTTTTCCTCACACATGCCTCCAATAGACCCGTGTTTCCAGACTTCCCCAAAACCTCCCAAAGCATCCCACTCTTGGCTACTTGTCTTCCATCTTGGAAACTCTGCCTAAGTTTGTTTCCTTAGACTTGTTCTCCAAATCTCTTTCCCAAATGTTTCTATCATGCCTTCCTTTGGTTGTGAACCCTTTCTCTTATAGGAACTCCAAGGGTCACTTGTGTGAAACATCATGTATCTTGGGTGTGTCGTGCCCCTTCATGAATCTTCACACTCAACCAACTTGTCGTGCCCCTCCATAGACCCAGTGCACCCATCCAATCTCATGCACCCATCAACCATTTTTCTTTCGGACCGACGTGCCCCATTCTTCGGTGTGTGCCCCTTGCCTTGTGTTTTCTCTTATATCGTTTTTCATGACTCCTTGTGGATGTGCCAATGGGTTGTCCAACCTCTCTGGTGCAACCATGTTGTCGAGGGTAGACGAGTCCACTCCTTGGGCATGCTCCCAAGTTTCCTCACCCTTTCCCAAATGCAACCCAAGTCTTCGTCAATCATTCTAAGGGCAAGTAAGGTGTGTGCCCCCTTGGTGCCACACATCACCATCATACGCCCAAGGTGCTCCTACTCACACCCAAACGTCTTCTCTCACCCAACCATTTGCTTCTGCCTTATTCTCTTCATCTGTTCCGTCACCAAATCTGTCCAAGGAGCAGACAGGCTTGGTGGGTGTCATGGGAGACCTTACAATAACCATATTAAAAAAAATTAAATTTAAAAATAAACAGTAAAAAACAATATAAAACACACACACACACAATTCCCGGAATCACCTCATCGCCCCCCACACCTAACTACACAAAACTCATGCAATGTGGACCCCCATCCCACAACTCAAAGGAGTGGTGTGATGGGGGAGGGGCATTGCATTAGTTTTGGGTAGTTTGGTGGGAGGGGGTGATTTCGAGAATCAACCCCTCCATGAAACTTCCCATCATATGTCTATTTTATATA